>JBBYHK010000011.1:118936-215099 GCA_038382065.1 Adansonia grandidieri
GGATCGATGTTTTGAGTTTTGTAACTCAAAACATAGGTTTCAATAGGCATCCGATCATGCCTAGCCCTAAATAATCGGTGGTGACTCCAAGCATTGGCCATTTTGCGATGGTCATCCGACACCAATAAGATGAGCGATTCATCTTATGGTCCCTTTCACTGTACCACAAGTCGAGAATCTGTACATTCTCATCCTCATCACATCGCCAAAGAATAGTGTCAATCAAGAAGACATTTCCAAGTCAGGAAAATATTTTAGGTCGTAGCACCCATAGATCCGCGAGGATCCATCTCGAGTTACGTTGCAACAGTAATGCCCTTACTTTTTGCATTTCTTGTCTTCATAGGTCACATGACTATTTTGCCAACTTTGGTTTAGCTGAGAAGGAGACAGAGACACATACACATACATAGACATAGTGAGCAAGAAAACCCTATCACATAAACATTCTTAGCAAAGAAAGCACTCATTTTCATATATTCTCCCAATAACCTTTAGCCATTAAAAAACCAAAAACCCTCTCCAACCCCTTAGCTACTTAAAACCACCATAAACACCTTTCCAAAATCCTCCATTCCACTTATATTTCCTCTTCAAACTCCCTTCCATCCTTATCATAACTAAAAACCTTTTTCTTTTCCTTACTTTCTTGCTGATCAACATTAAAAAGAGGGAAGAAGATGAGTTCAAAGTTGTTGCTTAGAGAAAAAGGTTGAGGCTTAAAACTTTTGGTATATTTTCTCCTTTTTGCTCTATTTATTCTCTGATTTTTCAACATTCTCATCATCATAGTGGCTTTTTATGTACCCATGACCCTTTTAAGATTTTCATACATTATTGTGGCCTTGTTGTGGTAGTCTTAGGCTTAATGATCCTTTTGATGGCTTAATATTGCTTAGATAGTTAAATATATCATGCTTTATTTTCACTACTACAATAATCTCTGTTCATGCATTTCTTACCATGTTTCATCGACCTTCACATATTCATCCCATATTTGAATGTTCACCCTAACATGGTTTGAGCATATTCACTTATTTCCTTACATCTGGGTAGGTTTCATGAAACTAAATGCCTTCTTGAAGATTCCAACACATTTTTTTTCCTTGTTTAAACATGTTTTTACCAACATCTATGCTAACATTGTCATGCATCTTGCTTTTTGTCATCTTATATTTTTTTTATCTTTTCCCTTGACAAAATACCATCTTGTTTGTTTGAATATGTTGTCCATGCTCACTGTTATACAGTATTATATCTTATTCATAACATTTTTGCTAAAATATATACTTGTTTGTTTCAAAATTTGATTTTAAAAAAAAGCACCAAGTTAAATCTATGCTACTTCCAATAGATGAAACCAGAGAACTACATTCTATTTGGTCTATTTCAGCCTATCAGATTATTTTTTTGAATTTTCTAAATATTTTTCCTAGAAACGTCTTAAAATTTCATCTTTGGAAAGGTATCATTTGTGATTTAATGATACCCAATGAGTCTGAAATGATTTTCCAAAATCTACTAATACCTTTTCACCTACATAAGCTGCTAGTGTCAAAACAAACCCAATTTCAAAAATTAATTCCACCTTAAAAGTGATTTTCTAGGATTTTTTTAAATATTTTCATATTAAACTTTATCGAGTCACCTTTTTTATGGTAACTTGTCTTATTCTTAACAACTCTAGATTTACCCAAAACAACTTCGAGAAGAGAGATAGTGCGATGTTGTCCCTTGTTTTTGCACTTAAAGTCAACCAGCTTCTTGGACCACTTTTTTTGAAATGTTCAAACTTCTCAATGTGTATGCAATTGATTCCCCACGGGGTCATGTGATATAACACAAGTTGTCTAGGCTCAGATTAAGGCTAAAATGAAAATAATTTTATTTAAATTCTTAGGTTTTATTTTTAAAATACCTTTTATCCAAAACATTCATTTTTCTCCATAAATATACTCTAACCCTATTTTTTAAGAGGATACTCCAACCATACTTTCAAAACTTAAACTTTCTCTCTCTTAAACATTTTCAAGATTGCTAATCAAAACCCTTTTTTAACATATCTAAAATTTTCACTATTACGAATGCTTTAACCTCATTTTTAGGGGATACTCTAACCCTATTTTTTACCTAAAGTCTGAAATTTTTTCTCTCCCGAAACTTCCTAAATGGACTTTCGACCAATTTTTTTTTGAATACGTCTAAAACCATCACCATTAGGGATACTCCAACCTTGCCTTCCAAGAGGAGACTCCAAACCTTCTTTTCACCAAAAATTGAAATTCTTTTTCCTAAATATCTCAGGTCATTATAATCAAAAACTTTTTTTGGTTCCTCAAGTTATCACCAAATTTAAACATTTCTCAAAATTGTCATCTTGGTCATTCGTCAATAATCAAAGACAATCACAAGATATATCTCGATCATCCTTATTTTTCTTTATGTTTTATGTGTGATTGTTTTTATGTGATACACTTATACTGTTTTCGTATTGTTTTTATGTGATACACTTATATTGTTTTTGTATTATTAACACACTTTCTTTTCACAGTAACCATTGTGCATTCATAATTTAAAATCATTTTTAAAAATTACAGGGTAATGTCCCGCGTCGATATTTCTCTAGTGCTTGACATGAAATATTTTAATTTTCAAAATTTGATCTGGAGATTATTTCCAAAAAAAATCCCTATGTTCCCCACATCTTTGGGGTGCATAGGTGACATGAATTTTCTTTAAAAACCTAGATCTATAATTTACAAAATTTCATGCATTAAAAGGGATTATATCAAAAAAATGATAAAGTGAAACCTATTAAGTCAAAATTAAAGTGAGATATAGTTAGCAGGTATTGATTGAGGTGCTAATCCTTCCAACGAGTAACCAACTTTTGAACCCAATCGATAAATCTCTATAGCTCGTAAACCTCAAAATTGATGTTTTGAGTTTTGTAACTCAAAATTTTGTTTTCAATAGGCACTTAATCATGCCTTGCCCAAAATGATCAATGGTGACTCCAAATTTATTGCCATTTTATAGTAGCCTCCCGAGACTAGTTGGATAAGTGATTTGCCTGATGGTCTCTCTCCCCTTCATATTACTATGTCTAATTTAAATCTCGATAAGGGATAACCCAAAGGCTCAACCACTTCACCATATATATATATACATGTATCTTTTAAGTCATGTGTGGTTGCTTCGAATCATCCAAAGATAAAGGGTTTCGTGGTGACAGCTTAGTGACTTTGCTAGGGAGTCAATTAAAAAGTTAAGCCTACGGTTAGCTATGACTCACTTTATTGTTGGTTTTTGGCTTTCGACATTATTTAGATATAATTCCCTTTTATTTTTATCTTTTAAATATTTATTATGGGTTTTGTCCTATGATCATCAGGGACTACTTTGTTCCCGAAAACATATCGATTTGAATAAGTATGGTAATATAGGCGTAAAACAAAAGGTTTGATTGTTTCCTTGACACACACTGTCCACATGCATTTGCATTAGATTCCTACCAATCTCTATGGTAAGGTTAGTATCCCAATTTTTAGGAGGAAGTGAGCTATCCATCTTTGTGAGTAACCCTCTATATAGGCACGACAAGACTCTCCGAGGTGTTAAGTTACCTATGTTTTTTATAAATACCCCTCCGTATTCACATAGGGAAATACATCCACTGGACTGAACCTATTCTGCCAAACTCGTGATGGGCCTATGATCGGGGTGCCTTGGTTGTCCTTATTAAACAAAGAAGCTATTTGAATACTAATTTATGTGTCAACTTAAACCCATGTAGTGAACCTTACGAGCCAAACCATGTCAAACCATACCAAAGCATAAAATAACCCAAAAAATAGGTCACTTGGTGAAACACTTCTTACCTTTACTTGTATACACCATGATTATATAGGCGATGATGGACAAACATTGGCCCCCAAATTTGTTACTTTTCATAATCATTGCTTAGGGTATATCGTTATGTTCTATGATTAACCTTTTTTAATTATTGGCGATAGGGAATGTCATCACCTATAAAGGTCTATGTCATCTTAAAAGAGCCATATCTATCCAAACAATAGTTTAACGATGGCGAGGAACAAAAGTTAGCATTTAGTCGGTCAGTTTTATCCTTGCAAGGTATCATGTCATCTCATTATTGATAATTTTTCTTTTAACATGGACATGCCATTATGCTATCCATTTGTTATCACAATTGTTTTGTTTGCCCTAAAGCATTGTACTGCCTATTGTCAAGATAAATTTCATGATGCAATTTTGTTTCTATTCTTTTATTCTTTTATTTTTATGCTTATTGTTTCGCACGGTCACTAGCTTTTTCCTTTTTTTGATTTTTGTTTGACACATGCAGCATTTCATCATAATCATCATCATGGGACAATTGGTCAATGGTTTAGTGTTCAGCAAGGGGTGTGTGCCATGGAGCAATAGTCCACTTCTGATCTGAAGTCTTTTGAAGAAGTTTGAGCATGGTCGGAGCATCGACTTCATGAAGAAAGGGACTTCTTAAATTGAGGGATATCTTAGCGATAGGGTCAATATAAGGTATTGTCAGAATGATTGGCAAAAATTGAAGCATAAATGGGCCAGTTGGAACGATATCGAGAGGGAACTATTCACCAAGAGATACGAAGACATAGCTCTCTTACTCTAGGTCTGTTTGGATAATGGCCTGTTATAAGTAGTGTCTTAGTTTTGGAACATAGCGTATCGATGCTTTACTTTTAATCATAAAGATTTGGTCCCCACAGTTGATGAATATAATGTATTACTTAATATTGAGAGAACCAAGATTGATAGAATATATTGTAAGGCTTTACAACTTCTAACCATCGAGAAAAGATTGGCTCAGATTCCTGAGGCAATAGGCCTTGGATCAAGAGTCATATCAAGACAAAGGGTCACGGTGAGTTCATCTCATGGACTAGCTTGAAGGTAGTAATTGAAGTATCACTGATATCCAAAAAATCTAAGATATCTATGTTGTGGCAATATATGGTCTGGTCATGTTTTTGAAAACACTAAGCTATGTTAAAGCAACAGTGGCAAATCTTTTTTTCTGATTATGCTGCAACATTAGTATCGCACCCACCATTGTTGCTGAAACTATTCGAGCTTTCAGCTTTTCCAAGAAAATGGGTACAAGTCATTTCATTTGATGCATGCCACTTTTTCACATTTAGCTTATTCGCCACTTTTACCTTGAAGAGACAAGAATGTTGTATAATTTCTTACTTAGCTTCAGTCATATCTACGAAGTCCTTAAGAAGGAATGACCTTAAGACAAGTTTGAGGAGCAACGAATCTGAAAATTCCATAATCTTAGAGGGAAAAAGGTGACATTAAAGGCCTTTTGGTTTTCACCATAGATAATCATATACTAATGCAAACATTATAGTTGTGTGTCGCTTATGAGGTTATAGGGAAGCACTAGCTACACACCCATCTTAGTCCTGTAACAATTTCAATGCCGAGAATTCATTTTCTGTGTCCAAGACCTACAGTAGTGGGATTTCAATTACAGTGAGCCTAGTTATAACTTTAAAATTTAGCTAGCCTTTTATGCTTAGAAATAACTCATCATATAAAGACATATTGAAGGGGAAGTTGTATGACTTCAGGATATGACGAGTGGAGTGTTCATCGCATCAATGGCATCTTACCTTTGTTTGGAACATCATAAGTGTTAGTTGATGAATTCCTCTCTGAGATAGAATTGCTTAAGCGAGAATTTAAGCAAGAAAAGGTAACCTTTGCCAAGGAAATTACTTGTTTAAGAGAAGAGAAAAGTTTATTAGAAATAAACCTTTATTTTCAGGAGAGCGAAATAAACCAAGTCATTAAGGAGAGAAATTGCTTTAAAGATGATTGTGGGAGTCTAAAAAAAAACTATGTGGCACTTAGTAAAGTAAGCAAGGCTCAGTGCTTAGCAAGTCATCAGTAAAATGAGAGGTGGAGATTGTTACCTTTGAAAAAGGAGTTACATCAATGGAAAGAAGAGGCCATGGCTAAGAAGGAGAAGCTTGTCATAACCTGTACCTTTGTGTCAACTTACCAAAGAAAAAATAAATGCCTAAAAGCTTGAGCCTGAGACCTCAGAGAAAATCAGGTCAAGAATAAAGTTCTGACACTCATAATCTAGGATTTAGAGCATTCTCTGCAAAGCTTGCTAAGACCAGGTTGATGAACTTGTAAAGGCCTCTGAGCAGCAAGAACAAAGATGACTGCAGAAGGTTGATCTAGTATGCTAAAATTATTAAGACCATCACTGCCATCTCATCGAGTAGATTCATGCTACCTAATTAAAAGCCGAGTACATGATGGACATAGCCCGAACCTTGACATGTGACATCTTGCCCATCGGAGCCCATGAATAAGAATTGTTATGTTTTTGGAACATGTGATCAAATAATGTAACCATGCCAGACATTTCCAAATGTAATCACGTAATCAGGATATTTTGTTGCTTTAATGAAAGATGCTATTTGTGAAGCTACTTCTTAGTTTAATTGTCCCTCTTGCATTTGCATGGCTAATCTAATTCTTTTATTGTTAATAGTCATCTACCATCATAATTGCATACTCACTATTATCACACCAAACATGCTCATAACACATCATAACAGTTTAATCTGATAATAACCTAAAGTGAAAGTGCTCTAAAAGATGGAACCTACCATTTGTCATAAGTATAACATGCATAATCACTGAAAAACCATTGAGAACAATCACCAAGCTTCCATCGAACGACTCAAGCTTATGTATAGGGAGTCTTAGGACCAATCACTGCATAAGAATGAGGAACTCCAAGCTTAAAATATGGAATTGACTAAGCTTTTGTCTGAGGTTTTGAAAAAAAAAGGGTAAACAAACACGTAAGAAAATAATTGGTCAATCCCAAGAGAAACTTGAATGGTGGTGTTGAAGCCATTAATGCTCAGGAAAGGGCATCACATGGACAACATTCTCTAGCAATGATGATTCCATCAACTTAACCATTTATTTACATTAACTTAGCAATGGTACCTCATATGGTTCAAGGGTTTCCACGAGCAGGTTATTCACTGGTAAGGCCTATAGTCCTAAATCTTGATGAGTAAGTGGAGCAGGAAAGAATGACAAGGTCTTCAAAAAATGATAAAGAATTAGACAAGTATTAGTCACTGGAGAAACACCTTTGAGCTATCTAAGAAAGTGAAAAATTTAGGGTTATAGATGCGAAATCTTTGGGATTGGTTTTTCACCTTATTATCCAACCTAAATTCAAAAGTGCTAGATTTTAAGAAAAATAATGGGATTACAGACCCTAGTATACACTTCCACATATACTATCGCTAAATAGCTAGATATAAGAAGAATAAAAAGCTACTAATTCACTGGTTCTAGGATAGCTTGACTAGGGTGGCCATCCATTCGTATATAGTGCTAAATCTCACAAAAATTCAGACATGGGCAAATTTGGCTTGTGATTTCCTTGATCAATATAAGCATGTATTCCACTAGGCCTTGGATCATTTTTCTTTATGAACATGGAAAAGAAAACCTCTAAGAGCTTCAGAGAGTACGTTTAGAGGTAGAGAGAAAAAGTAGCCTAAGTTTACCCTTTTTTGATCAAAAAAATAATGATCATGTTTATTCGCACCTCACAAGCTCTTTAAAGATTGGCAGGAAATGCCATGAAGAATTTTGCTAACATGGTTATATTAGGTGAGATGATTGATAATGCCATCAAAAGTGGCAAGATATCCATTAGAGAATCATAGGTCAAGTAAAAAGTTAATGGCCAAAGGTAAAGAGAATGAGGTGAATGTTGTTAGCGAAAGTCCTATTAAGGTCACTCGAAATCCACATTTGGCACAAAGTATGTACTTCCCAAACATGGTGTATCCAGGCTTTAACCCCTACTCACTCGTACCATAACCAGTTCATTTTGTCGGGTTTGCTCTAATAATGAGCTTTACATTGAATCTCATTCAAAACATAACCCAAAGCATGTAATCCCATAATTTAAACAAAGCAAGAGCTCCAAATAATCAACAAGCACCATGAGAAAAAGGAACATTTTGAGCCACTTCCTTACTCTTACAAAGATGTTTAATCT
Source organism: Adansonia grandidieri (assembly GCA_038382065.1). NCBI lineage: Eukaryota > Viridiplantae > Streptophyta > Magnoliopsida > Malvales > Malvaceae > Adansonia > Adansonia grandidieri. The sequence goes on from JBBYHK010000011.1 coordinate 127,056, forward strand.
TATCTATTGGTAGGCCAACTAGTGGCCTCGTTATTCATAAACTTGAGACCACCATTGTATCTAAGATGGTACAATAAGAATGTCTATGTGAGTACTATGTTGGAGCACAATGTTACTTTATTGAAAATTGCACCTTATTCAAGAGAAAGGTGCAGAGCCTATTATAAAGGGGCGTGATCAAGGTTGAATAAGGGCTTGGACCAAGTGTTGGAGCCAATCTACTTCCCAATCATATGGAGACAAGAGTGAATGTGGTGATAGATGGGAAAAGTTGTTAGGTTAAAATAAACATTACAGAAGTCAAGATCTCGATGAGTAAGGTAAGGCAGGCTTTTGTGAAGGCTAGAATAATGCCGGGTGTTAAAAACTAGAGTAAAAAAACCAGTGAACCATTTTACTGCCACTACAGTTAAGGGCACATTCTATATTGTTGCCCACTTTTCCTAGATATGGTCTAAGGGATGATAGGTTAGTCCAAAATTGAGTTCAATGAGGACCTGGATGAGTACATCAGTCCACCTATTAATGCCACAGATAAGGAGAGACCTACCATCCAGTAGGTTTTAAGTTGTTTCTCTTTCATAAGCATGAAAAAGAAAAATGATGAGAGCTTCAAGCAGTACACTCTAAGGTGGATGGAAGGCGCCATCCAGATTCACCTCATGCTGACAAGAAAAGAGATGATTATTAAGTTCGTTGGCATATTGCAAACCCCTTATTATGAAAAGATAGTAAAAAAACACCCAAGAAACTTCATAGATGCAGTCTTATTTGGTGGAATGATCAATAAGCCCATGAAAAGTGACTTAAAAAAAAAAGAAATACCCTTAAGGGCAAAGGAAAAGAAAAAGTTGAGACTGAACAAAGGCTAAAATCTAGTGTTAGAACTTGCTCATCCTAAGCCTATACTAAATCTAATGCAAAAAAATGGCTATTAAATAGGACTGTGAGATCATAAAGACTATATATGAGGTCAAGATGCTAATAAATCTGGTTTCGTAAATCTTGGCATAAGCTAATTTGGTTAACAAGGTTGAAAGGACAAAGAGAAGAATCAATTACTTTTACGATTTCCATACTATCTATGGTTATACTCTTCAAATGTGCTAAGAGTATTGTTCAAAAAATGATGAATAAAGGCAACATTGAATTTTATGATAAAAAGTGAGCCTTACATACCCAGTTAGCAAATGTGGTATCATCTATCAATGCTATGAAAAAGGACAAGAGCAATCCTCCTTACGGGGTTAGAAAGCCATTGATCTTATTTGATAATTAACCGAGAGTCAAAGCTACCCTTGCTCAGCCCACGTCAAAGATGGTCATTCAACTTCCATCCTTTTTCCTTTATAAGGACAACAAATTGGTTCCTAGGAAATACAAAAGAAAAATTTTAATCTTCGGAGAATTAGTAGCAAGCAACAAACGTTAACCTTTTAGGGGTAAGCCATCTAACTCAAAGTGGTAGACATTATGCCCCAGCTGAATCAAGAAGTGAAGTCTAGCAAACACTCCTAATCCTTAGGTGCTAAAGTATGTAACCAAAGAATTAGACCTAATAGCTATTAACAAGCTAGTAAGCGAGAAAGAAACTATATAATTCCTTAAGTTCATTAAACATAGCAAATACAACATTGTCGATCAGTTGAACACGCAACCTACCAAGATATCTATACTATCACTACTATTAAACTCTAAAACTCACAAGAATACTCTCCTTAAGGTCTTGAATAAGGCATATGTCTCTCTCGACATTTCCATAGGTTAATTGGATCATCTAGCAGTTCATCACTATCGACAACTATATATCTTTTAGAGATGATGAATCCCTCATGGAGAAAAAAAAACTATAAAGCCATTCATATAACCACATATTGCAAAAGCAGGACATTGCCCAAGATGCTCATCAATAATGGGTCAGCTTTGACTGTAATGCCTATGCCATGCTTAAATAGGCTCCCTATTAATGCATCTTATATCCAAAATAGTCACACGATCATGTGAGCATTTGATGGAACTTGTAGAAACATTATAGGAAACATCACCACTCCATTTTAAATCAACCCATGCATTTATGAGGTTGATTTCCATGTGATGGATATTACTCCATCATATAACTGCCAATTGAAAAGGCCTTGGATTTACTCTGTAGGGTAATGCCATCATCACTGCATCAAAAGTTGAAATTCATGATTGAAAACAAACTTATCAGCATTTAAGGAGATAAAGATATTATTACTGCTACTTCCATTGATGCCCCATATATTGAGCCCCATTAGGATGTTTTAGAGTTCTCGTTTTAGTCTTTGAGTTTGTCAATGCCACCTATGTCAAAGAAGGGTCGCCAATAGTTGGGCCTCGTATATTGAAAAGCACTCATATGGGTAAAGTTAACTGTCATCAAAGGCATTTAGGCTAGAAAGGGACTCAAAAAACATCTTCAAGGAATTATTAGAGCCTTAAAGGTTGTCAAGTAGACTGAAAAAAAAAAAGGTTAATATTCAAGTACAGTGCATAACAAAAAAAAGAAAACAAACTCAAAAAACTGTAAAAAGAGGATAGCCTGCTTGTTCAGACAAGACTTAAGGCTGCATCACTGATATTTCCATTGCTCCAAGAAAGTTTCTACCGAGAGGATGCGTGAATGTTGGCTTTCACAATGTTGCACTTATACTAAACAAAGCAATTAGAAATCTTTCCATCAATGCAATTAATGAGCAAAAGATACCAACAGTGGTATGGGAGACTTGTGTTTTCCAAGGATTGTTCCAAGTGTTTGGATTGAAACCGAGATTCTTGTACTATTCAAGTCTATTTCAAAGTAATGTTATGAACTAAACTACATGCTTCTACCCAAAAGCATTGTAGGATTCTTTGCATAGGCACCCTCTTATTAAGTATTATCAATGAAAATGACTAAGCATTATGCATTTCATCTTTTATATCCATTTTCATAATTCTTGCTAACCCTTAAACCTTCCTCTATATATTTTTTTGTTTATATTGTTCTTTTTCCATACTTTTAGGTACCTAAATAAAACTGCCATGAATGTTTATATTGAGATTTCAAACATCAATTTCGAGCAACTAATGTACATTAGTGAAGTAGAGTCCAAAAAAGATTTTGAAGAGGGTCTTGTACCCCCTGACCTATTGAGATTAATTGAACAAGAGGAAAAACAAATATTACCGCACAAAGAGCCCACTAAAACCATAAACCTTGGAATAAAAGAAGATCGAAAGGAGGTCAAAATTGGAACCTTCATAAATTCATCAACCTAAATTGAATTAATAAACCTCATCTAAGAATATCGAGATTCGTTCACCTATCTTACTAGGGCATGCTCGGATTGGACACCTACATAATGGTCCATAAACTTCCCCTCAAACCTGAATGCTAGCCAATATAACAAAAGCTTAGAAGAATGAAACCAAATATGCTTTTAAAGATTAAAGAAGAAAAGGTAGGATTTCTTAAAGTAGCTAAATATCCTAAATGGGTGACCAATATAGTCCCGGTTTCTAAAATGGATTACAAGGTGTGGATATGTGTAGATTATAAGAACCTGAACTGAGCTAGCCTGAAGGATAATTTCCCTTTGCCTTAGATTGACACCCTAGTAAACAACAATGCCAAAAATGCATTGTTTGCCTTTATTGATAAATTTTTAAAATAGAACCAAATTAAAATGGCAGCAAAGGACATGGAGAAAACTACATTTTTTACCATGTGAGGCACTTTTTGCTAGAAAGTAATTCTTTTCAGGCTTAAAAACATCAGGGTAACTTATCAAAGGGAAATGGTAACCTTGGTCTATGATCTTATGCATAAAAAAATAGAGGTGTATGTGGATGATATGATGGCTAAATTGCCAAAGGAGGGTGCACACATTGCTAACTCATGAAAACTCTTTAAATAGCCTCGCAAATACAAGTTTAAGTTAAATCCTGCTAATTACATCTTTAGTGTTATATTCGGTAAACTGTTAGGCTTCATTGTAAGAAAAAAAAATAGAAGTCAATCCCTACAAAGTTAAGGCTATTCAGTGCTCGATTAATCTTTAATCCTGTATTTATAATTTTTGACAGGTCAAAGGGTTATGTATTGTGTCAACAAGAAGAGTTAGGCAAGAAGGAACAAGCTATCTATTACTTAAGTAAAAAGTTCATAGAGTGTAAAAATAACTATTCAGTAGTAGAGAAATTATATTATGCTTTAGCTTGGGCCATTCAGAGGTTAAGGCAATACATGCTATACCATACCACGTGGCTAACTACCAAACTCGATCCCATTAAGTATTTTTACGAGTCCCTTACCTTATAAGAGACGATAGCTAAGTCGTAAGTCTTACTTTTTGAACAAGATCACATACGTGAACTAGAAGGCCATTAAAGGCGTCGAGCAATGGATAACTATTAACCTTAGACTTCAAATTTCTTGATAAAGATCTGATGTGTATATCAAAGGTATAAGACATTGTCGATTGTAGTTCATCCTGGAAAATATACTTTGATAGAGCTTTAAATGCCTTGGGATATGGAATTAGGGTAATTCTTATCTCACTATAAGGAAACTATGACCCCTTCATTGCAAGATTGAACTTCGATTGTATGAACAATATAGCTAAATACGAAGCCTGCATCATGGGACTCCAAGTTGCCAATGAAAGGAGTATCAAGACTCTGGAAGTATTTAAAGATTCGGCCTTGGTTATCTACCAACTAAAAAAAGAATGGCAAAATATGACGCTAAACTAATTCATTATGGAAAGCTAGTCTTAGAACTCAAAAAATTGATGATATTAGCTTTCAGCATTTACCTCAAAAAGAGAACCAAATACCAACACTTTGTCCACCTTGTCATCGATGCTCAAAGTGAATCAAGAATTAGATGTTGTTTCCATTTAGATGAGCATTTATACAACTTTTGCACATTGTTAGAATGTCAAAAAAGATAAGGATAGCCTGCCATGATATCATGACATCCTTCAGTACATCAGAGATAAAAAAATAACCCAAATGTGCCACTAAAACTGACAAGAAAACCATCTAAAAAATGGTTGCAAGCTTTATGTTGGATGGTGGAATTTTATACAAGAAAGGCTAGGATCAGGTGCTACTCCAGTGCATGGATGCCTTTAAAGCTAAAACAATTCTTGAAAAAGATTATGAAAGGAATGTGCAGTACACACACCAATGAACATCAAATGGCAAAACAAGTCATGCAGTCGGGTTATTATTGATTGACTCAAAAAAGATTCCTTCACCATGCTCAAAAGTACCACAAATGCCAAATCTAAGTGGACAAAATCCATATCCTGCCATCACCTCTGCATGTTATACTAGCTCCGTGGCCTTTTTCTATGTGAAGCATGGATATGATCAGATAGATCACCCCTAAGGCTTCTAATAAACACAGCTTCATTTTGGTTTTTATTGATTATTTCACCAAATGAGTAGAGGCAGCTTTTCAAGCCAATGTTACCAGGTCCATTGTGAGTAAATTTATGAAATGGGACATCGTTTGCATATATGGGCTTCTCAAACAAATCATCATAGATAATGCATGCAACTTGAAAAACAAGATGATGCAAGTATTCTATTCCTAATTTAAAAGTCAACATCATAATTTGGTGCCTTATCATCTAAAAATGAATAGGGCAGTCAAAGTAGCCAACACGATTATTAAGAGAATAGTCGAAAATATGGTTGAAATGTATAAAGATTGGAATAAGAAGTTACCTTTTGCACTACATGCATATTGCACAGCAGTTCAAACTTTTATGGTGCTATCCTATTTTCCTTAGTTTATGGCATGAAAGCTAATCTACCTATCAAGGTTGAAATCATCTCACTCAGAGTCTTGAAGCAATCACAACTTGAAGAAGCTAAATGGGTCAAGAATCAATATGAACAACTCAATGTCATCAAGCAGAAAAGAATAAAAGCCATCTTTCATGGTCAAATTTATAAAAAAACATGTTATAAGAGCCTATAACAAAAAAGTCCATCCTAGTCAGTTTTAGAATGGTCATCTAGTGCTCAAACAAATCCTCTTGATTCACAAAGATGCTCAAGGAAAATGGACTCCCAATTGGGAAGAGCCATACATGGTTAAGCATGTGTTTTCTAAAGGAGCTTGGATTTTAACTGAGATGGACAGTAGTGATTTGCCTAATCTTATCAATTTTGATTCCATCAAGAAATACTACGCTTGAAGGGATTCCATGAAAAAGATTCAGAAGGCATCAATCTTTCTTTTTCTTCAAAAAAGAGAGAGGGAAAGAACATCTAAGAAAGCAAACCCGCTTAAGCCAAAAACCTGAAAACCAATCATAAATAACCAAAATCTTTTTAAGATATGATCCAATCTAGAATCAACCTTCCTTGATGAAAACAACAAATTACAACCTGACCCGTTGATTCTACGTTGACCTACTTTATCGAATTCATTCTCACTCGTACTCAAAAATCGATGTCTACCCAACTTCAAGGCAACTATCCCTCCGTGTGGCAATTTAAAAAATTCTTCCAATGTGTCAACCAATACCGAAAGGATTAACTATTTGAGAAAGATCTCCAAAAGCACTCAATGAAAGATTCATGTCATCAGCATTAGGGGCTAAGTGGCTAGAAAGACCACTCTTAACTCTTTTATAAATTCAAATCTTTTATGATCTTAAAATTTGTCATAACTTGTACCATCTTTCTTTTGATTACAATCACTTGATTTTAGGCAAAAGTTCTTTTGTAACTTCTGTATCCCATGTTACATTGTGTTTATCATTTAATTGATAATGCTTGATAAATGAACAAAACTGATAACAAGAGTTCCTAACATTACTTTGAAAGATGAAACGTCACAAAAATTTGCTTTACGTCCAAAGATAAAAAAAAAAAAAAAAACCTTGGAACCATAGTCGAATTAGGATTTTAAAATCATCACCTCTACATCAAGCATTTGTATCTTCTTGCTTCATTTATACAATAGGTACAAACTCTTACTCATAAAAGTCATGCCAGCAAAGAACTTTAAGTATAATTTCTTATTTTTGAAAAACCCTAAAAGGCCCCAGGTAAGAATCCCTAACCTCATAAGCTCACAAATAAAAAAACTACCTACAAAAGGCACTTAAATTCATATCATTCAATCTATAAAGAGATGGATGCCTTTTTTAGTCCACAAAGAGCTAGATGCTTGTTTTTCTTGCTAGTTTACAAAAACCTGGATGCTTTATTTTCTTTCTAGTCCATAAAGAGCTAGATGCATTTTTTTCCTTTCTAGTCTACAAGGAGCTGGATGCCTTTTTTCTTTTTTAGTCCACAAAAAGCTAGGCACTAATCGAGTCTATTCGTCAAGAGCCAGGTACTAGTCAAGTCTATCTTTAAAGAGTAGGGCACCAATTGAATCTGTTCACAAAGAGCTAGGCACTAGTCAAGTTTGTTTTCAAAGAGCAAGGCACAAACTGAGTCTGTCTATAAAGAGCTAGGCACTAACCAAGTCTGTTCTCAAAGAGTAGGGCACCAAATGAGTCTGCCCATAAAGAGCTAGGCACTACTTGAGTCTATCCACCAAGAGCTAGGCACTACTTGAGTCTGTCCTTAAAGAGCAAGGGCACCAATCGAGTCTATCCTCAAAGAGCAAGGCACCAACTCAGTCTTTCTACAAAGAGCTAGGCAATAATTGAGTCTATCTGCAAAAAGTTGGCACTAGTCGAGTCTATCCTCAAAGAGCAGGGCATTAATCGAGTTTATCAGTAAAGAGCTAGGTACTAGCCGAGTCTATCTTGAAAGAGTAAAGCATCAACCGAGTTTGTCTTCAAAAAGTAAGGTACCAACAAAGTCTATCCTCAAGCAAGGCACTAACTAAATTTGTCCTCAAAAAGCATGGCACCAGTTAAGTTTGTCTGCAGTGAGCCAGGTACTAGTCGTTTGTCCTTAAAGAGTCGTGCACTTATCAAGTATGTCTTTAAAGAGCAAGGCACCAATTGAGTCTATCCTCAAAGAGTAAGGCACTAACTAAATCTATCCTCAAAAAGTAGGGCACTAAATGAACTTGTCTCAAAAAAGTAAAGCATCGATCGAATCTATCCTCTAAGAGTAGGGCACCAACTGAGTTTATTTGAAAGAATAAGGCACTAACCAAGCTTGTCTTAAAAGAATAAGGGACCAACCGAGTTTGTCTGTCCTTAGAGAGTAGGGCATCAAATAAATTTGTTCTTAAAAAGTAAGGTACTAACCGAGTCTGTCTTTAAAGAGTAGGGCACTAATCGAATCCGTACTCAAAAAGCACGGTATTAATCGAGTCTATCCTCAAAGAGTAAGGCATCAACTGAGTCTATCTTTAAAGAGTAAGGCACTTATCGAGTTAAAGTCCATGTTAGATGGTGCCTATCCAGGAAGGTTAAATCTTAAAAAATAATAAAAAAACCTAGCATTCAAGGAACATTGTCCTACCCCAATCAAAATAGTATCTATTTATCTTTACCATGTTCTAGATGCTAAACAATGGCCAAAAAGAGGCAATTCTAGATACCCCATTTTGTCTGAGCCATTATCTAGGGCATCAAAGGTAATTCTTTTGAGCATCCTTGGAAGCACAGGTCAGTTTTTCTTTATTTTTGACTAAAGTGAGATAGTTCAGAGAGCCATTGGTACATGCAAGTCATATTGGTGCATAGGTACTGATACCAAGCTCTTACACTATTAAAACTTCAAATTCTTACATGTAGTATCAATACAAGAGGCTTTGGTGTTGAAACCTAATGCATGGTATCGATACTTAGGATGTTTGTATCGATACAAACCTTGGTAGTAGCTAAAATTATGATTTTTTACCAAATGTATCGATACTCAAGCAAGAGTATTGGTATAAGCCCATGAAGTATTGATATATACCTTTAAGCTCAAGACTGAAAACCTTTTTGGCTCTTGGTATCGATACATGGTTTATTGTATCGATATTCATGAGAAAAATTACCTTATGTATTGATACAAGATGTTTTATGTTGATGCACCCATGCCTTTTACCTAGTTCTAGCCATTTTTTAACCATTGCACCATTGATTTGAAAATTTGAGTCAAACATGTCTCTTACACCAAAAGTCATCAAAATTCATACTGGCTTTAGCTTATGGCTTGTAATTGGATTTAGACAAATTTTGAAGCCTAAATAGCCAATAACAACAACCATTTTATGACATTATGCGAATTGCCAAAGGGTAAGGCTGATTTTTCTCAAAACTCAGCTGCATAAAATGGCCTTGATCCATAGCTTATGGCTTGTAATTGGATTTGGACAAATTTTGAAGCCTAAATAGCCAATAACAACAACCATTTTATGACATTATGCGAATTGCTAAAGGGTAAGGCTGATTTTTCTCAAAACTCTGCTGCATAAAATGGTCTTGATCCACCATTTATGCTGAGCAAACCAATGAACTTGTATGGCAGCTTTACATAGTACCTTGTTTCTACACGAGGTACATGCACTAAAGCCCCATAATACCTTTATTTTTTGCATTTTTTTCTCTTCCTGGTCACATGGCTATATATGCCAACTTCTACTCAGCTGAGAAGGAGATAGAGACACATACACAGACACAGGGAGCAAAAAACCCTACCACACAAACATTCTCAGCAAAGAAAAAATCACTTTCATATATTCTTTCAATATCCTTTTACCAACAAAAAATTAAAAACCCCTTCCATTCTTGTAGCTCCATAAAAATTACCATTAAAAACCTTTCAAACCTCTATTCCACTTATATTTCCTTTCAAAACTCCCCTCCATCCTCATCCTGACTAAAAAGCTCATTTTTTTTCATTATTTTCTTACTATTTAACGTTAAAAAAAAAGGGGAAAAAGTGAGTTCAAAATTGTTGCTTAGAGGAAAAAGGTTGAAGCTTGAAACTTTTGGTATATTTTCTCCCTTTTGCTTTACTTATTCTCTAATTTTTTTGCATTCTCATCATCTTAGTGGCATTTTTATATTACCATAACCCTTCTAAGATTTTCATGCATTATTATGGTCCTGGTTGTGGTAGTCTTAGGCTTGATAATCCTTTTGATGCCTTAATGTTGCTTGGATGGTCAAATATGCCAAGCTTTATTTTCACTATCACAACAGTCTCTGTTCATGCATTTCTTTCCATGTTTCATCCACCTTCGCATCTTCACCTTATATTTGAATGTTCACTTTAATATGTTTTGAGCATATTCATTCATTTTTTTTTTTTTACATTTGGCAGGTTTCATGAAACGAAATGCCTTCTTCAAGATTCCATCACATTTTTTTCCTTATTTAAAAATACTCTTACCAACATCTATGCTGACATTCTCATGCTTTTACTTGTCATCATCTTACAATTTTTGCCACTTTTCCCTTGTCAAAATACCATTTTGTTAATCTGTTGTCCATGCTCACTATTATGCATGTTACATTTCATTCATAACATTTTTGTCAAAATGTATGCTTATTTGTTTTAAAATCTAATTTTTAGAAAAAAAAAGCCCCAAGTTAAACTATGCTACCTTCAATAGATGGAGACTAGCATGGATTTAATGTTTTCACTAAACTAGTTCTCTAATCTTTAGGACAAATCAAACTTTCTAGGTCTGGATTAGTGGTAGAATAAACTCTTAAATGCTATTTTCTTAGAAAATGATCATTTTATTTGATAAAATAATAAGCCCTGATCTTGAGTCTAATACTTTCATTTATGGCATGGTCCATGAGTTGTTTCATCGTCTCAAACTACCCATGGATTTTGGAATGCATTTGTGATGTCCATGTTACCCATTCTTTTTAGCAACCATATTTTTTAAGACTGAAAATAATTTTTTTGGAATTTTCTAATATTTTTCCATGAAAGAACATCAAAATATCTTTCTAATGGTGTCTCGTATACTTCTGGATCATTTCGGATAAGGGAGTCAAGACTTTTTGAACCTTACTGTCTAAAATCCCTAGAACTAATGAACTGTATTCTATTTGGGCCATTTTAGCAACCATATGATTTTTCTGAATTTTCTAAGTACTTTTCCTAAAAAAGTCATGAAATTCCCTCTCTGGAAAGGTATTGTTTGATTTAACAATACCAAATGAGTCTGAAATGATTTTCCAAAGTCTACTATACTTTTACCTCCACATAAGCTGCTAGTGTCAAAACAAACCCAATTTCAAAAATTAATTCCACCTAGAAAATGATTTTCTATGATTTTTAGAATATTTTTATGTTAAACCATATCGATTCACCTTTCCAAAGGTACCTTGCTTGATTCCTAACACCTTCAAATTTATCTAAAACAAATTCAAGAAAGGAGATAACGTGATGTTGTCCCATGTTTTTTTTAATTAAAATCAACCTAACTTCTTGGACTACTTTTATCGAGATGTTTGAACTTCTTGAAGTGTACCTAATTGACTTCCCGTAAGGTTATGTGATATAACATAAGTAGTTTAGGCTCAGATCAAGGCTAAAACAAAATTAATTTTATTCAAATTCTCAGGTTTTATTTTCAAAATACCCTTTATCCAAAATATTTTTTTCTTCATAAATATTAAATTTTTCATTTTTGGGATACTCTAAACTCATTTTTTTGGGGGGATACTCTAACCTCGCTTTTAATTCAAAACATAAATTTTATCTCTCTTGGACATTCTCGAGACTGTAATCAAAATATTTTTTAACAAATCTAAAATTTTCACCATTGGGGATGCTCTAACCCCACTTTTTAAAGGGATACTCCAACTCATTCTTTACCTAAAGTCTGAATTTTCTTTCTCTCAAAGCTTGCCAAATGGGTTTTTGACCAAAATCTCTTTTTGAATATGTCTAAAACCATCACCATTGGGGATACTCTTACCCTACTTTTCGAGGGGAGACTCTAACCCTGCTTTTCACCTAAAATTTGAATTCTCTCTCCAAATGTCTCTGGTCGTTTTAATCAAAAACTCTTTTTCTATTCCTCAAGTTACTGCCAAAATCTAAACATGTCTTGAAGTTGTTATCTCAGTTATTCATCAATAATCAAAGACAATTACGAGATACATCCCTATAGCCTCTCTTTTTTTTATGCTTTGTGTGATTGTTCTTATGTGATACGCTTATATTCTTTTCGTATTACCAACATGCTTTTTTTATAGTAACCATTGTGCATTCATATTTTAAAATTGCTTACAAAAATTACAAGGCAATGTCTCTCTAGTGCTTGACACAGAATATTCAAATTTTCAAAATTTAATTTGGAGATTATTTTCATAAAAAATCCTTGTGTTCCCTATATCTCAAGGGACATAGATGACATGAATTTTCTTTAAATCTTGGATCTAAAATTTACAAAATTTCATACATTAAAGGGGATTATATCGAAATAATGATAAAATGAAATCTATTAAGTCAAAATCGAAGTGAGATATAATTAGTGGATATCGATTTCGAGTGTTATGGGGTGCTAATCCTTCCCCATGTGTAACCAACTTTCGAACCCAATTGATGAAATTTTAGACCTCATAGACCTCGAAATCAATGTTTTAAGTTTCGTAACTTGGAATATTGTTTTCAATAGGCACCTGATCATGTCTAGCCCTAAATGATCGATGGTGACTCTAAATTTATGGCTATTTTATGGTAGCCTCCCGAGACTATTTGGATGAGCAATTCACCTGACGGTCTCTCTCCCTTTCATATTACTACACCTAATTCAAATCTCGATCAAGGGATAACCCAAAGGCTCAACCACATCACCATATATATATATATGTATATTTTAACTTACGCATGCTTACTTCAAATCGTCCGAAGATAAGGGGTACATGGTGACATTATCATATAAACATAATATGATTAATTTATTGTGTATATAATATTTATATTATAATTCAAACATATTGTACATGATATAATATATATTCACTATAATAATATAGATTGTATATATCATTATTAAATGTACTTAGATATTATAATACAAAACAGTTATATAAATATGTATAATTATGATAAATACTTATATAACAATTGATATTGTATAACATAGTAAATATTTATATAATATCATAATATATATAATATAATATATATACGTATATATGTATGGGATGTATAGTAAGTTTTTACACAACTATTAATATTATAATGTTTATATTAAAGAAAAGTCTATTTTTATCCCTTGTGTTTTGGTTGCTATGAACTTAAAGGCAACACCATTAAATTTGTGCTTAGATGATTTTTTTATATTGAAAATACCCACATCTTCTTTTTCCCCTTCTTCTTTTTATGATCAAAACCCTAACCCTAAAAAATTAAAACTTCATCAATTTCAATAAATAACCAACACTCAATTCAATTAAACTCAAAATGAAAATAACTCATCATCCAAAATTTAAAATCTCATTTCGATACTTAAATCAAAGAGAAAGAAATAACGATAAAGATATTTCAAGAAAAACTATTCTCATTTTTCATCAGAAAATTAAAGAAGATAACTACTGTTTAAATTTTAAAAATTTCAAGTTCAAAGAAAGCAATAAAAGTAAAATTAGTGTTCAATTGCAAAAAAAAAAAAAACCCAAAAAATACAAAAATTCTTTGACATTTAGATAAACAAAAAAAATGCTACAATTATTTACCTTTTGAAACTTGTTTTAAGTTGCATTCATCCAATTTTCTCCATAATTGAAATTTTCAAAATCTTCAATTCAGAATATGCAACTTTTAGAAAAAAATACAAGAAAAACTAGAAAGCTTATTTATCAATTACTTAAATTAAAATAAAAATTAAGGTTTTTGGGTTAGAGATGAGAGGCTTTGGGTAGAAATCTAAGCAAGTGAAAAGGAAAGGATTTGGACTTTTTTCATGGGTAGGCGTTAGACGTGGAAAAGAAATCCATTACAACCAATGTTAGGGATTTGAAATTAAAAAAAAAAAAGAAAGGAAAAGAAAAAGGTAAAAAAATAAAGAAAATAAAAGGTATAATAGTAATATTTATCAAAAGATAATAAAGTTAGGCTGTGACAAATGGTTTAAAAGCATAAGAGATATAAGTGTTATAACAAGGGGTTATGTGTCAAAACTCTAAAGTCTAAGGGGGAAAATGAATTTTTCCTTTTATATCATGTAATATTTAAATTTTGTGTTAGATCTTTCTTTTGGAATTTTAATGTCTTAAAATACTTTGACGTCGTCAATGGTGAATATTATAGTTTAACACTTAGTATAAGCAAAATTTTTGCCTTTCAACGAATGTACCTCTCTAAAGATATGGCTAAAGGTGATAAAACATTCACCTAATGATGTATACCTTTTCTAAGTTTGTGTTTGGACTAGTCAATGATGAATTGATTAGGTATAGCACATGATACAATCACCCATATACACACTCTTTTTTCCACATGATCATTTTACTTTTTTATTTATATGTTTTTACTAGATGAAGAAAATGATGAAACACTGGCATTGAGAAGAATGTTAATATGTTGAACTTGAATTAATTGTCTAATGAAGAAAAAAGGACTAGAAGCTTCTAATTGCAAAATACATTGATATTTTACTTTCCAATAGTTAATTTTATTGTTGACAAAAAATTTTTCTATTTTTTTTACTATGATTAATTATAATTGTTTTGGTTGTAATTTATAGCTTCAAATTTTGGATGTTGATCTTCAAATGGCTTGATGCATTGTACTTAAAAATCAGATTGTATAATTTTAGGAATCCAAGAATATCATTTGTTTAAATATATTTTGTTTAGCTGTTGTGTTTAAGTAAATTATTTAATTATTTAATTTTTATACTTTTATTTAAAAGACAATGTTTTTATTTTTTAAGCAATCTTAATATTTTATACATTTGAACACTAAGAGAATGATATAAAGTTAATTTATGTTAATAGTATTGTTACTTATTAGTTTTACAAAAAATATCAAGTTCAATTGTTTGTTTAAATTATATGATATTTTTGTATATTTAAATTATTATTATATTACAATTCAAAATTAAATGTAAAATAAGTATAATAGTATATAATGCATGATTATTTTTATTTATAATAGACTCAATCAATTAAATGTTAAAGTAATAAAATTATTTGTTAGTTTGTGCTTAATTATTTTAAATATAATATAAACAGTACTCAAAGATATTTGAAATTTATAGTTAATATGTTTATAGTTAAATCCAATTTAAAGATTTAATATTATTTTTATTAATACTATATTATTGATATAATTGTATAAGAATTATAAATATATTTCATAAATTAAATATTTTGTTTATTATATATTTTATTTTAATTAATCATATAATTATAGTTTACTGTTTTTTTAGTTTTTTATGGGTTTTGAATTGAATCAATCTTAGGCTCGGATTGGATTAGTCTCGGCTTCAAATTTTGCGTTTTCATGAGTTTTGGATCAAATTAGTCTCAAGCTTGGGTCGGGTCAGTCTTGGGCTTGGATCGTAATGGATTTCGGCTTTTACAGGTTTCAGGCGTTTTTTATTTTGGTTATTTTTTAGCTCAAGTTTTTTAGGCTTGAGTTTTTTTTTTTTTTGTTTTAGGCTTTTTAGTGCTTGGGCCTTTAACATTTTCAGTTGATTCGGATCAAACTAGATTCAATCTCGGACCGGCTTGGGCTTGCTTTACCGGCTCTAATGTTTAACTCCTCCATTGACAAGGTTAGAGCATAGTTATACGAAGAGACAAATCACAACAAAACATATTTTCAGATTACCTAAGTAAGCAATAGTCATGTTTTTTATAAAACATATTTCATGCAAAGCATATTTCTTTTTTTTTTCAAAGTATCTTATGAAGTACATTTTTATTCATAATTATAGATAAACAAATAAGTCTATACATATAGTTGAACAAATTCATATTTGAAGATTAAATCCAAATAAAATTAAATTTTAAATAAAAACAACAAACCCTTTATATACTTTAAATGCTTGATTTGATTTAACAAAATAAGAGACAAAATGTATATATATACACAAAATTATGCATGCTGAGGCTAATTTTAAGGTGTCAATAATACAAAGAAATAACAAAATCTTAACCTCTCGAAACCTTAGACATTCAATTTTGAACCTAATCTTAAAATCCTAAACTTTCTTTTCTCTTTTAGGTTTTATTCTGCTTTCCCTTTTTTTTTTGTTTCACTATTAGAAAATTATTGATACTTTTCTTTTTTCTAATTTTTTTTAGCCTTAGCATTTTAGGAAAAAGTTTGATAGGCTTTAGTGATAAAGTGTTAATAAAAAAAATTAAGCTCTTATTTCTTAGCTTAAAGAACTAGGTTTATTATCATTTGGGCCTTTTAGGCTAAGTATTACAAATGGTATCAAAGCACCAACCTTTAAATCCTATGAGAATAAGTGTTATACAGTGGGAGCCATCTCTAGAATCCCAATGTTTGGAGTGGTCTTGGTTCTGTCTATTTTGTAATGGACTTGACTAAGGACATTAAACTTTAAATGGGGAGAGTATGTAACACCTCAATATTACATTAGGAAACTCTGGAAGATCTACTATGGTGTATATGTAGAGATTTAAATTTATACTTCTGAAGCACCTTTTGTGGCAAAATCGTAAGGTTCAATGGGCAAAAATGGACAATACTTCACAGGTTGTGTGTAGGTTTTCACAAAACTAAAAGCATGTAAAGTTATGAAAGCAAACCAATTAGACTAAAAAATTATTCAGGCAACAAGGGTTAATAAAACTAAAAGCATGGTTCAAAGCAATAAGAAAATTTGGTTAATAAAAGATGTTGGATAACTGACCATCTAATTGGTCACATCAAGCATTGTGTGTAATGCATGTGGCCATGTCCGTAGCCTATTTCGACCTATGTTTCTTTGGTTGGTTTATAATTTCATGCTTTATTCATACATTATTAGTATATACCCCAAAGCTAATCGGTTTGGTTGAGGCATATATTAGTTAATCAAGTGATACAAGTTTTTCCTTCATGTTAGTAGTATGACTGACAATCATGAACTACTAATTGGATGAAGCCCATGAACCACATTTGGCTTTGCCAAGAAATTGTCATGGATTACAATTATGAAATCCTTATGTAGAAAATCATATTCATTAAACTGTTCTTAGTCATTGTATTGCCAAGATATTGTCAATGTTGAAAGACAAGCACATGTTATACCTTCTTACATGTGAAATAAACAACCAATCTCATGGCCTGAAGTATGCGGGATACTTGGATACCTATAGTAGGGTGGTTTTGATCCAGAGAGGATTCACTACTCTAAGTGACATTAGAGAGATGTCTCATTGGTTCTTGGCTTTGGTTAACTTGATAAAACCATTGGCCATCGCATGATGAATTTAGGAGAAATGGTTTCTCCAAATTCATAAGGTTAGCCATATACTACAAGAACTAACATAATTGATACATAAGTAGGCATGGCATGATGTTTATGGTCTTTTTGGGCTATTTAGTGGAAGATTAAATTACACCATAAGGTTGGTTGGTTATTGAAAGTTTTTTTTCAAGGTGACATTGACTCTTCAACATTTGGTGGTCATTATGGGTTGCTAGATCCCACTCTTGATTTACGAATATAACAAATGGATTAATTATATTCATTTTCAATATGTTAGGAACCTAACGGGTGGCACACAATAAGAGGATTTGTTGGATTAGTCTATGATTTAAAATAAGTATGACCTAATTAAATAAAAATTAAAATATGAAAGACTTAATTAAATTTCAATTAAGTGTTATTATAGAATAAATTAGATTTATGCAATCAAATTAAAATGTCTTAACATAGTAGTAAAAATAAAAATGTCTTATTGTGAACGTGTCTAATGGTAGGCATATAAATAGTCTTAAGCTGGAAAATATGTAGTGAGTTAAATGATTATTTGATAATTATTTAATAATATTTACATGAAGTGAGATTGTTATACTTAGATAAGAAATTTAATTGAGAATTAGATATTCCTACATGTAAATAAAGGTTGACCTAAATAACCATATATGTGGATCATCATTAAAGGCAATATACTTGTGCTGCGTGTAGCCTTAAAAGAGAAATTGATATAACCATGCCATGGCAACGATTGTGCAGGAACTGACACACTTAGAGTTACGAGTCTTTGAGTATGTATGATCTCTATCAGATCTGTGTTTTAGGTTGCCAAAATCAACCACATATACATCTCAATTTAAGATCCCAAGGAAATTTTGGTATTTCTCTATTTAGTTTTAGCTATGTATGTTTAACTTGATTAAATATTTTATGCTTATTTCATTAAGCATGAGCCCAAACTTCCCTTTAAGTTCTATCAAAGCCTAAGGTTCATAGATTGCATGTGGTCTTGCATGCCAATATTTAGTGATAATCAATCTCATTACTTTGATTTTTGATTTAGTGATGTTCAGTTTAGGTAAAACTCTTGAAAATTGTTTTTCATTAATTTTTTTAAATCTAGATAACATGTAATTTTGGGCTTTGATCATGTTTAAAAGTTTTTAAATATTTAATTAAAATTGTTTTAATTGATTCAGGTTAAAGTCCTAAGATGTCTTAAGCTTTCCTGGTCATTTTAATTTTGTTTTGATCCGTTACATTGGTTAAAAATTTTAGAAATTGTTTCTATTTAATTTTTAATTTTCAATTTTCATCATGTTAAATCATGTTTATTTTCAATGTTAACTAGTTTAAAATATGTTTTTACTAATTAAATTGTTAACGCAATCATTTGTTAAAAGTTTAATGCTGACTAGTTTTAGGTTGGCTAAGTTTTTTATGTTTCCATATAGCTAAAAATTTCAGAATTTTTTAGCAGCCATACTTGCCTTTCTTTCCATAATTTTCTGTATGAAAGTATCATAAATTGTTCATAATTCTTTTTAGAAAATTTTAGTTAAAATCAAAGTTGAAAACATTTCAATTTCAAAATATATCTGATGTAATAGGTGCACATGTACAATGCGGCACTTAGACATTCTTCTTGAGACCTTGTAGCAACATCCATGGCACCATTTAGATGTGCAAGCTGCTGTAATTTTTTTAGAGGTTTAGTGGGAGGAAAATACGATGATTGAATTGAACGAGGATGGCTTATTAAAGCCATGTATGGATCCAAATCCTAGTAGGACTAAGATTCCTACTTTTGTGCCATTTTTTCACGAAATTGTGGAAGTTAAATCCAATATGGATTCTTGGTATTTGAGATCTTTTGTGATTAGATCAAGATAATCCAATTTTTTTAAAAAAAAAAATAGTTAGCAAGTTGGTGCAATAAAAGGGGACCTTCTTAAAAGTTTGTGTTCCATCAGAACTCCTAGTTATTTACAAACACGTAATTATCCACTTATAATAATTTCTTAAAATGTTTATGCCATAGATTGGATAATGTAATAAACATGAAACTAAGCCATAGATTGGATAATGTAAAAAACTTGAAACTAAGTCCAATTAAACTATTTAATTGGATAATATTTAATTTAAATGATTAATCCTATTTGATTAGGATTTATTCTAATGAGGTTAGAATAAATGTCAATTATATAAGAAAATTGTTTTCTTATTTAAATTAAATATGGATCAATTATTAAAACTTTGAAAACAAGTTTCCTGAATGGTTTATGAAATATTACATGCTAAATGGTTTGTCCAACCTAAAACAAAGTTATCGAAAATTTAAATAATGCCTTAATTAAGACAAACAACCTAAAAGTTATGTGAAATCCAATTAATGTCTTAAAATGTTGTTTTTGGAAAACAAGTTTCCTAAATGGTTTAAGAAATATTATATGCAAAATGGTTAATTCAAATTAAGACAGAGTTACCTAAAAGTTAGATAATGTCTTAATTAAGACAAACAACCTAAAAGTTAGTTAATGTCTAATTCAATATAAGCTTCCTAAAAGCTAAGAATTTAGTTAAAAATATTTTTAATTAATGAACAAAGAGTACTAAAATAATTTGATAAATTAGCTCAAATTGTTTGAATAGGTTTATTCAAATGAAACAAAGGATTATCAAGTGATGTTGGCTATATTTATTTAATTTCATGCTTCTACTATGGTTATGTTAACATGAGGATCTTATAAAATAATTTCAAACTTTAATGAAATACTAAAATAAATAGAGTAAGGTTACACTAGTTTATGAAGGGTTTGCTTGATATCTGGTCAATAAAAAAAAAGAAAAGAAATATAAATATTAAATATATATTGTGATTGTGTCGTCTAATTGAGTAATTCTTTTGTTTCTTCTAACCTTAAAAGTATTGATAGATAGTATCAAAGAATAGATGCTATGAATCAATTACTTAAGTTCTTTTTTCAAAAAAATCATCGTAAAAAGTGAT
This sequence comes from Adansonia grandidieri, assembly GCA_038382065.1. Lineage (NCBI taxonomy): Eukaryota > Viridiplantae > Streptophyta > Magnoliopsida > Malvales > Malvaceae > Adansonia > Adansonia grandidieri. Next base: position 147,407 of record JBBYHK010000011.1, read on the forward strand.
CTATTTGTTGTCATTTATACGAACAAAATATGCTGATCATTAAAAATTCAACGGGACCCTTCCTCATGAATCAGACAAAGAAAGAGGAGGGGGCCCGTTAAGTTCTTACACTTTCATGCATATAACTTAGTTCATCTCATTATTACATATTATAGGGATGAACCTAATCCAGAATATGAACCATAAAAGAAAATACCTATTAAACCGATCACAAGAATACCAGTTACCGTACCTATTATCCAAAGAGAAATCATTCCAGTAGTATCGGCCATTTATCCTATTTCCCTCCATATTTCAACAAGTGGTCATGCTAAAGATGTAAACAGTCATAGATAATTATGAGATGCAATCCTTCCGAAGGGGATAAGAGAATTCCTACTATTGTTTAGCATTCTACTACTCTTTTTTTCCTTAATTGAAGAAATAATTGGAAAGTGAAACAACAAATATAAAAATGAGTAATAACCCCCAATAGAGACTGATACGATTCAATTCAACATTTTGTTCGTTCGGGTTTGATTATGTCATAGCTCTATAATTAATTTGATTCAGATTAGGTTTATCATTGAATGAACTGCATTGTTGATATTGACCCCAAAAAAGAAATGGTAGGTACAGCTAGTCCGTGAATAGCCAACCATCACACTGTAAAAATTGGATAGGTATGATCTATGGTCATTGGGTCCTCCTAAAAAGATCTAATAAATTCATCAAGTTGTTCCAAAGAATCAGAACAGCCAGTTATTAACAGAATTCCTTGCTAGCTCTTTGTAAAGTACTCGTTTGGACGAGGGCTTCCAAACACATCATAAGCTGAACTTGTGCTGATGAATAACTAACCCACAATGAATAGGGAAGGTATAGTAATACTATGAATGACCCAGTATCGAATACTGGTAATACATCAGCAAAAGAGCATTCTCCTATGCTTTCAGACATGCTGAGCTCCACATATTCTTGTAGGGGATCAATTTCGTAAAAGATGAGATCAGTAAACAGAAATTCAATGAAATTGCATCTTTGTGAGATTGTCAATATTGTACCAAAGGTATTTTTAGAGTAGACCTTGGCATGACTAGGTTGTGGATGGTTGAAAATTTCTTTCGATAATTATTTTATAAACAGGGTCTGTAAACCCTGCCTTTTCTTTTAATCCTGGGATGTAAATTCTTTTTTCACCTAATTTTCTTGAATGTAACATGAGGTTTTTCACAATAATATGTAATGGTTACATAAGACATGCAAATTTAGGGTTAATAAGATTTAAATTTATGTAAATCCAAGATATAAAGAAAAGGTGCCAAGAAGAAAGGACCTAAGAGATCGTCATCAATGCTTATGAAGACCTTGTACGATATCTCTAGAAATTTGACCAACTAGTTTCCTAATGCCTAAAGGAAACTAGATATATAAAATCCATAATCATCCTAGTAGATTATGTGTTAGATTTATTTTGAATTTATATATATGTGATATATGATTGAATAGATGCTATGCATGCTAAGGAAACAAAGCAATAAGACCTAAGTTAAATGATAAAAATCCTTAGTAAAATATTGAGTTCATCCCTAAACAAGATTAGTTTCCTTCCATTATTCATAACAAGTTACTTAAGTTTCATCTTCGGAAGACATGTTGAGTCACTCAAGGTCAAACTACCATTTGAATTGCTTGAATTATGAAGAATAGGTCTTACTCAACTAATTTTCCATTGTCCTAATGCTTACAAACTTGAACTCATGGCGTTAGAGGCAGTTGTTAGGTAAAATAGATAAGATGCATTTATGATAGTTGCCATTTAACTGATCTAAGAGTTCCATAGAGATTTAATTAGTAAGCTAAGTTGCTTAATCAATTAGCTTTTGGATGGATTATTAAGTCATTTAAGGTTATATAAGGATGAAAAGGGTCCTAGCTCATTAAGAAGATTCAAACTTTGAAATTTTTAGATTATGATTGAGGGCTATAATTTTGATAAAATAATGAGGACAATCATTAAGTTGTAAAATGTTATACAATGATTGAAATTGCAAATTATTAACTAAAAAACATGTTGGTTCGTAATGGATATAAACACAACATGACTAATAGACTATCACTAAGTTAGCATACATGATGCTAATAAGTTTTAATGAGCCAAACTCCATTGACTAGTCCCATATTATTAAAATTGTCTTAGTACTACTTAAAAGGCATATCTAAGAATAATCCACTAGGTTAGAGGTAGTCTATCAAGTTCATATTGATGACCTTGATCAAGCCACGTTGTCATGATAGCTAGTATGATGCTTGAACTTTGAAAGAAGCAAATGGCTATTTAAGCTCATTAAATCATTTGAAACCTTAAAAGTCGTATAAGGGTAATCATAATGAGAGGTTTGGCATCCCTAAAGAATTGTTCTTAAGCAAGATGTCAAAAGGTAGCCTAATCAAGCCTTATGTGATAGGATGTATTTTAAGATTTGATCACTTTAGGTGGGTCATATATCACGATCCATGCATTGTCCATATACTTTCTTTTGAAGAATGATTAATTCACTTTCAAGATTAATGTTTTAGTATAAGATATATACTAAGATTCATTCACTTCTCTAGGTGTATGGTACCTAAAAGTTGGTACTTAAATATGTCGACATATTATAAGGCCTAAATGAAAGAAGCAGTGAAGATGGACCATAAGAAATGGCAACCTTGTTGATTTTGATCAAAGCTCGCCTACTTGATTAATGTTTCTAAAACATTGTTGTGATTTGCTTCTAAAAGTTAGATGTTTAGTTTGGCATTCACGTGCCAATTGTGGATGATTGCCAACATTCGACGTTGTGCTTAGAAATATTCTTCATTGAATAAGTCATTAATCATAGATTTTATTCCATGTTATGGTCACATTATTCTCAAACACATACTTGCAATAGTATTGAGAATGCTAAATGGCCTATAACTTATAAAATTCAAAATTAGTTTTGAAATTAATTCCCTCTAAACCTATACATGTATAATATAATGGAAGGCATTTATGATTCTTTAAAAGTTAAAGATCATAATTTGACTTATTGATAAATACTCATGATGTTAAAAAATGTAATTATTTGGAAAGTGTTCTAAACTATGAATTCCATGCTTATATCTTAAAGGTCATAAATTGAGCCATCTACATGGAATTTGTGATTGCATGCTTATGCTTAGAAAATGAGTTACATTTGGATCATTAGTCAGCAAGTTAATAAGAGATTCCTAATAGTTGTTAAAACAACAACTGAGCCATCTGATTGGAATCTATGTCTCATTGTGATCCGAATTGCTAATGACTTCGATAATAAGATTATCACGAATATGACCAAAGCATATTCTCACAATAGTACTAGAGTTATGTCTAAGTTGAGACACAGTTGTTAAAGTGTTTGACATTGGATGCGTCAGTGATTTGCTTAGTGCAAGTGGGAGATGTTAGCATATGCCCTAGAGCCAATTAGCTTAGACAAGGCTATATTAGTTAATAATGTAAACCTCTCACTTAATCAAGTGATACAAGGTTTTCCTTTATGTAACTAGTATGACTAACAATCATTAACCACTAAGTGGATAAAGCCCATGGAACATATTTAGCCTTGTAAAAGAATTGTAATGAGTTAGAATTATGAAACTTTATGCATCAAAGTAATGTTCCTAAAACTATCCTAGTTTTTGTATTGCCAAGACAGGGGCATTAGCAATGTTCAAAGCTAGCACATGTTATGTCTTTTTCCTTGTGAAGTAAGTAATCAATCTTATGGGTTAAAGTATATGGGTTACTTGGAATGGCATGTGGGTGCTTCTTTTGTGGAAAAAAGTTCATTATACATGGCCTGTGTGAGAACTGCATACCATATTGTCACTCAAGTGTCTATGGAAATGTTCTCAAGTGCTAGTCATGTAATTAGTCCTTTGACTTGTAATGCTAGGTCATCTTATATGAGGAGTATCATACTTAGATGTTATCACAAATGAGACAACAATAGATGGATGCCTACAGTAAGGTGGTTTTAGGTTTGGCATGAACCATACGAAGGTGAATATGCGATCTAGAAAGGATTCACCACTATAAGTTATCGCAACATGGCCCGAATATGAATCCAGACCACCTCAACTTAAAATGGCCAATGTAGCCTTTATTTCTATATATATCTATATATCATATTTTCTTTTATTTTTGGGGCCATATCATTATTATTATTATTTATTTTTCATACCTGAAACTGAGTTGTCGAAATGAATCGCTTACTCGACTTTTCTAAATAGTCGTTATGAAACGACCATTTATTTGGAGTTGCCACTAATCTATTTTGGCTAGGTGAGATAGGTCACCTGTCGGAGTTTATATTTTAAAGATTACAAAACCTATAAAAACAAACTCCGATGTCTACCCTCATACCACAGATCGCATAAAAAGGTCTGGGAGTTGGTTACAATCATAAGTAAGGATCGACCTTCTAGTGATGCCTGGTAATTGGTACCTTATTAATTGCATGTTAATATAATTTTGATTTTTATTCAATTTCAATATTTAATATTTGATTATAATTTTCATATTTTAAAAATTAAATTTTATTAAACAAATTTATTATTCCGGATAAGAAAATTGAGTTTTAATATTTTTGAAAATCAAAATATCTTCCATATCCTCCCAGAGAACTAAAAAAACATGAATGCTTTTATCATTCCCTATCGTACCCTGCTAGAGAACTTATGGAATAATAAAGGTTTTATTTTTATAAAAATAAAAAAATCTCGATTTTCATTTTGAAAAAGGGTGTTTCGCTATTACAATAATCCGTAGAACCCCTCGTATATTCTGGTAGGAATTCCACATATTAATTTAATTTAGGAGACATCGGATAAATTTTAAAAAAAAACCTAGTTTTATTAAAAATATTGATCCTAAGACCTAAAAGCGGTCTAATATGACAAACTTATTTTTAATATGTACTTTCGACATGAAAGTATCCCAGTATTCAAATAAGACTTGGTTCTAATGCAAAATTATAAAAATGCCGCTAAGGTATACCTTTGATCTAAAAGTATCCCGGTTATCGTAAGGACTCAAAAATGTTAATAAAAATGTAAACCTATCATAAATATGCACCTTTGGCCTAAAAGCATCTCAATACCTAAGACTCGTATCGAGAAAAATTACAAAAATGCCCAGGTTTACCTTCTATGTGAAAGTATCCTGGCAACCCTAATGGACTTTAAAATGATTTTAGAAGGCTAAAATAATCATAAATATTCACCTTTGGCATAAAAGCATCCTGGTGAGTAAAATTACCAAAATCCCCCTAAGATATACCTTCGACGTTAAAGTATCTTGATAACCCTAATAGACTTTAAAATGATCTTAGAAGGTTAAACCAATCCTAGATATTCACCTTTAATGTAAAAGCATCTCGATAATAAAATTATCAAAATGCCCTTAGGGTATACCTTTGACATGAAAGTATCTTGATAACCCTAACAGACACTAAAATGATCTTAAAAGGTTAAACCAATCCTAAATATTCACCTTTGGCATAAAAGCAGCTTGGTAAACAAAATTAGCAAAATACCTCTAAGGTATACCTTCAATGTGAAAGTATCCCGATAACCCTAATGGACACTAATACAATGATGAAATGACAAACCTATCCTAAATATGCACCTTTGGCATAAAAGCACCTAGAACTCGGTTCCAGGTAAAATTAGCAAAATGCCCTTAAGGTATACCTTTGATGTGAAAGTACCTTAACGGACACTAAGACAATGATAAAATGATGATTTTACCTTAAATAGGGAAATTAAAATCCTAAAATTGGCTTAAAATGCAAAAATTATAATTAAACCCTCAAACTTCTGAAATTTTCATTTCATACCCTATGGACAGCTGAGATAATATGAAAGTTTTGATAATTTCTATACCTCTACGGAAGACCATAAAGGAATAATAAAAATATTTAAAAATGTCAAAAAATATCATATTAGCCTCAAAATGCAAAGTTTTCTAAATGATCCCTAATTTTTCTAAATTTATGATTTAGTCCCTATACGAAATAAAATCATAATTAAACACAAAATAGATCACAAGAAAATCATAAAAAAATACCAAAGATCATAGAATAAATTCGGCCAAGTACCCATGGCATTAGAACAAAAATTTTACAATTTTGCAAATAAGCCCTTAAACTTTCTATAATTACATTTTATACCCTAGCAAAAAATCAAAAGAATACGAAAAGAAATTTATAATTTCTATACCCCTACGGAAAGCCATAGGAATATAAAAATATTTGAAATGACCAAGGAAGACCATTTTCCCCCTAAATGCTAAGATTTACTAAATGGTCATTTATTTCTAATTTTACAATTGGGTCCCTACATGAAATAAAATCATGAAAAAAACACCAAATGCATCATAAAAATTACAAAAACCACAGAAACAATCATGAAATTAATTCAACCAAACACCTGTGGACACAAAACAATTTTTTTAGGCTTTGCAAATTAGTCCCTTAACTTTATAAAATTGCAAAATGACCCCAAAATATAAAAAATGCATAAAATATGTTTGAAAATGCCTAAGAAAGCTTCTTCCATGGTGCTAAGGAGTTTCAGCCTAGTATGGATATATAAAAAAATTAAAATTTTTTACAATTTAATCCATAAATCTCTTATTTTTGCAAAACAAGCTAAAAACATAAAATCATCGCCAAAAATTCCTATCAAGTTTGGCCAAGGTAAGGAGCAAGCATGCATCAACATTTTGTAACAAAAAAAAACATGAAAATAAGCATGAATAAATATCATCAAACTTAAATACAAAAATAAAATCATAAAAAATAAATATATGAATATGTAAATCAACATATTAACATGAAAATATTAAGAATAACAATATAAACATAAACACATATATACAACAAAACTAATATCTCATTAACAACAACATTTTATAAAAAATCAAACGAAAAAAATTAAATATAACAACAAATATATAGTAAATTGTTCATTGTCAACATGTTAGCAATTCAATATGAATGAAAATCCATGAGCTTAACATAATTTTGACTCACAACAAAGAAGAAAATTGATGGAAATAAGCAATAATTACAAACTTTCTTCATGAAATTACCTTGAAAGGCTTGAAAACTTAAATTTTTTTGAAAATTTCTAAGAAAAAGGGCCAAATTTAGCTATGGAAATCATTAGCTATTTGGGAGAATTTGTCCCATGGTTTTTCAATATGGAAGGGACGGCAAGAATGATGGTGGAGGCTTCCACCAAATTCTACTACTTTCTTTTATTTTTTTTAATATTTATTTATTTTCTTTATTTATTATTTCATTCATTTTTATTAGTTAGGATTTGATTTAGATTAATGATTTTTGTCATTTAGTGAATGAGGTCATTCATGACATCATTAATTTTAAAGAGTTATAGATGATATTTTTGTAATCTGTAAAATTATACCATAAAAATTAATTAAAATGACTAAATTGTAAAAAAAATAAAAATTATTTACAATAAAATTTTATATGATCAATTCAATTTAATATAATAATAAAAAAATTTTATGTACAATAAAAAAAGTTAAAATAGCAAACTCATAAAATTTTGCAAAAAAAAGATTTATTAGGAAAGATTGTTATATGTAAAAAAATACAAAATTCATAAAATAAATTAAATTTTAAGAAACTGATTTAATGTGAATTAAAAAACAATATTTAAAGAATTTTAAAAATTACAGACTCTGAAAAATCCTCCCAAAAAATTTACAAAGTAGAAAACTCTGAATTTTGGTAACAAGAAAAATTTTAAAACTCATAAAATAAATTAAAATTTTTAAAATTATTTTAATATGAATTAAAAAATAATATTTGGAGAACTTTAAAAATTGGATACTAGGAAAAATCTTTTTGAAAAATTTTACGGAGTAGAAAACTCTGTGTTTTGAACGGGAAGAATATGTAAAACTTATAAAACAAAATGAAATTTGAAAAATTGATTTAATGTTAATTAAATCTGAATTTTAAAAGAATTTTGAAGTTCAAAGCCTGAAAAGATTCCACCAAAAATTTAATAGATTTCGTATTTTAAAACCGAAAAATTTTAAAAATATGTTCAAAATTTATAAAAACAAATGTTATCTATCACATTAATTAGAATATTAATTTTATAAAAATAAAAATAATAAAGATGAAAATTTGAAATCTAAAACAATATTTACCAAAAAATTTCGCGAGTATAATACTCGTAATACTATGAACAATTCAAAATTAATTACAAAAATGGACAACTTGACACCTTGTGGCATAAAATGCCAACATGAAGTTTTTCTTAAATATTTTATATTTTTCAGAGTGCATATCGGCATAAATACCATGTTGGTATCGGTAAAAAAACACGATGGTCAACATTTCAAATTTAACACAAAATTCTAGAAAATTTCTAAAATGGAAAGTTTGATCGTGACATCATCCACAGAGATATATTTTCAAATTTTAAAAAATATTAAAAAAATAAAATTTTTCTTAAATATTCATCCTGTATATCTGAAATTAGAGATTAAAACATACTTTTTCTGTCACATGAACTTACGACCGTTTACATGTGACTAAAAAGATCTTGAAGATGCCTTTTTCATTTGAAAAAGATCGTTTCCAATGAGTATAGCCATTAAGTTCTCAATCTTGGATATTCAGGATTATTGAAAAAAAGACGTGGATAAAATTAGGTGTCTACATTAAGTGACACTGGAGGCATATCTCATTTGGCTTTGGCTTTGGTTAACTTGAAAAAGCCATTGACCAATGCATGATGAATTTAAGAGAAATTGTTTCTCTAAATTCAAGAGATTACCATATATTGCAGGAATTAATATGGATTGATACATGAGTAAACACTAAACCATGCTCATGGTATTTCTTGGATATTTGGTGAAATGATCGAATTACATTGTAAGGCTGATTACTGAAAGGTTTCTCTGAGGTTATATTAACTATTCAACATTTGGGTGTTCATTATGGGTTGCTAGATTTTGCTTTTGATATATGTATGTCATTAATTAGACTTATTATATTCATTGCCAACATGTTGGGAATCTAACGGGTCACACACAATAAGATTATCTATTAGATTAAAAGTGGAATTTAATTAAGTATGACTTACTTAAATAAAAGGTATAGTGAAGAGGACTTAATTGAATTAGTTTTGGGCCAGATAATTAAGTATTATTAAAGATGTAAATTAGATTTGTAAAATCTAACAAGAGATGTCTTAATATGGTAGTAAAAATGAGAGTGTCTTATTAAGATCATGTCAATAGTAAGTATGTAAAAAAGGGATATCTTGATTATTTCTAGCAAATTAAATAATTATTTAATAATAGTTACATGAAGTAAAATTGTTTTACTCATATGAGAAATTTAATTGAGAATTAAATGTTCTCCCATGTAATTAGGGGTTGGCCAAATAACCCTAATTATTAAGTTAAATGGGCCTTGTTTTGAACAAATCCTATTTGGACTTAGTATGAGTTAGGCACAATAGTGGGGGGCCCTATTAGTGTTGGATTAGGCTAAGATATTAAATAGATAAGGTCTAGGCCTAGTTTTAAATGGACAATGTAAAAGAGTTTTACCTAGATCCCTATAGAAACACTAAAAGTGGCACCATCTATTGGGTTTGGTTGGAATGGGCTTGGTTGACACATTACTTAAGCCTAACCTAATTTTAGTTCTATAAATATATATATCTATAAGAGTTTTCAGGTAATTTATATACTTTTTGGCTATCCAAAAACCCTAGGCGTGATTCTTCTTAAATCCCTAAGCTAAGTTGGCACAAACCTTAGCTCTTCTTAAAGCTTCATGCAACAATTTCATGTTTGATGATTTAAAATTGTTTTGATTTGAAAAAAGTGAGAAAATTTGTTTTCTAAAATGAAATATAGTAGCTGCCAACCATAAAAGGCAAAATATTGCCTTTGCTACCTATGGCCTCCTTGTAGCCTTATCTCATATCCTTGCGGCTTCTTAAACTATTCTTAATTATGTGAGAATGAAAGTGGCTATATCATACATTTTGGTTAAGACTTTTAAAGCCTTCAGCTAGCACTAAAGAACTATTGGACCTCGTGAAAGGCTCTAATAGACATTTGTTTGGATCACCATTAAAGGTAAGATGCTTGTGCTAGTTATGCCTCAAAGAGCAATCAAACCAAGCCGTGATAATGGTCATGCAGTGATCGGCACACTCAAAGTTATGAGTCTTTGAATAGGTAAAATCTATCATATCTACGTTTTAAACTGTCAAATTGACCACATTTACATCTCTACCTAAGATCCTGAGGAAATCTAAGTATTTTTTTGTTCAATTCCACTACATATGTTTAATTTAGATTAAATATTTTATGTTTTTTTTATAAGCATAAGCTTGAAATTCTCTTCTATTAATTATGTGTGTTCAAGTGGAAAAGAGACTAGAGAATAAAAAACTAGATACAAATTGCCTAGTGACTTCAGGTAAGAATGTGATAAGTAAAGCAAGCATGTTCTAAAACTGAAAGAAGAAAAAATGCCAATAAAGCAGCATGGTGTAAAATCCTTCAATTTTGCATCAACTAGGTATAGATAAGGAAAATTGCCTAGAAAGAAAAGGTAAACTTACTTTTGTGTTCATCTATTTTGGTGATGTTACACTTAAGAGATGGTTGTTAGGCTTAGGTTCAACGAATTATATCTATAACCATGTAAGGTTTCATAAAGCTAAAGAAACCAAACAAAAATGGGAGAAACATTTACTCTGGAAATTGATATGGACTTTTAGGATTTTTTTTTAATTAAGATTTATTTTAAACCTTGAAGATATCTATTATTTTAGAAATTTCCTTGGGTTAAAATGAGTTTTAACTTGTAAGAAACCATAGTTTAAATTTCAAAAAGAAAATGTTTCCATTGGCTTATGTCATGATTTACTTGGATCCTCATTGTAAGAATAATTTATTAACTATGCATATGATTTTTGGTACAAAGGATGTGATGTGAATGAAAACTCCATTGTGTTATAGTATAAAGATTGTGTCATATCTCTATACAAAAATTTAGAGATTGATAAATGAAAGTGTACTTGAAACTTTTAATTTTATTGAGTTTGACACTTATGTTAGTAACATTGAAAAAAAAACTAACAAGTCCATAAAAAGAGCTAAAAAACACATAATTTTTAAAGATCATACACATTCCCCAAGTTTATAGAGTTATGCATTATAATTGCTGTTGATGTCTTAGATAAAGTTTCAATTACATTTGTTTTTAAAACCTTTTTAAATTAGAAAATAGTTAGAATCAAGATTAAGACATTTACAAACTTAGATTGTCAAATTGAAGTGAAGGTTCATAACCTCTAAACATAAAGAAACTATATACATTTAGTAGTTATAGGCTTCATAATTAACTTGAAAGGATGTACAATTTACTGTCTCTCAAATTTATCTAGAATTATTGAAGTTAGAAATGCTAAGTTTCTTACGGATCATGAGTCCAACGAGATTAATTTTTCCCATAAGATTATTATAAATTAAATTTGGATCGATATGTTGCAAAAGACTTGATTGTTTTTCAAAATAAACCTAGAAAAATTGATTGGAGAATAATCAAATAAAAAACAATCTTTCCAAAAAATATCAATCTCACTATCAATGCTACTAAAAATGTTAAAAATGTATAAAAAATAGTAAAATTAAGAGATCATATAGGCAACAAACTAACTATTTCTATGACTTGGTTGTATGCCTACAAAAGTCTAATTTTGATATGAAACCTAAAGATGATCTCATTTTCACATGCTATAAATAGTGAAAATTTCATGCTTTCTCATAAAATTATGATAGGAAAAAACAAAATCAATGGCTAAATGACCTACAATTGAATTACCATTTGGTAATGTTGAATTGTATAAGGTTAGACTTATGGCCAAAGGTTTCACTCAAAAAAAAAGTTTTTAATTACTATGAAATTTTCTCTCTAGTTTTAAGAAAGTTCCATTAAGAATTGTCATAGCCTTTATAGCTCATTTTGATAAAGAGTTTCACTAAATGGATGTGAAAATAAGTTTTTTAAATAAGAATCTTTGAAAAAGGCATACATTATCCAAATCGAAGTTTTTCTTGACAATAGTAATTTGGTTACAGATTAAAGAGATCAATATATAGACTAAAACAAGTATACCATCAATGGTATAGAAAGTTTCACAATGTTGTAACATAATTTGGTTTTATTGAAGATGTTGTTAATCATTGTATATACCTTAAAGCCTATAACAGTAAGTTTATAATTTTAGTCCTATATACTAGTGATATTCTCTTTGCAAGCAATTATTTGACTTTGCTACATGACACAAAAGATTTTATTTCTCAAAACTTTGATTTAAAGGATTTAGGTGAAGTCTTATATGTCATAGACGTAAAGATTGATCAAGATAGGTTAAAAAGACATTAAGGGGCCATTTGGTTCAAGTAATATGAGATTACCAACCGTAATCTTAGATTTCATCATAAGATGACGTTGTTTGGTTCAAAATATTACTGAAATTTGGTAATTTTAAAATACCTACAATGACATGATTTAGTCAAACTAGGGGTAATCTCATACCCTCCTTAGCCATAGATATTGTTACATTAGCTCGGTAATTAAAATTTTGTCTCTAAAATGCCCTTACTATTTTAAATCTTGTGCCCATTTTAAGGTTTTTTTCTTAGAAATTACAATGACTGCCACCATTAAAAGACAAAAACAATGATTTGATTTAGGGCTTTTTTTTCACTTTTAGACTATCAATTTGGTTCCTTGATTTATCTGATCTCTACCATCAGTCTATTTGGTAACTTTTCTGTCCATAGTCAATAAACCCCAAGTGCTCAGCTCTCTACAGTTAATGCCAATTACTCTTTCATCCACAACCAACAATCAACTTGTGAGTATTTTTACTTTAAAGATTTGGTGAATTATTTTTGGGGTTAGGGATTATTTGATGTAGGATAGTTGTATGATGATTGATTGAATTTTTTTTGGTTATTTTTTGGTGAATTATTTGATTTTAGGGATTCAGTTGATTTTTGAATTGTTTTTAAATTTTGTGAGATTAAATTTTGAATTATTTGATTTGACTTGTAAGTTGATTTCAGGATTATTGTAAAATAACTGCAAAAAACAACCATACAGTTTATCAAAAATGTTTAGCAATTGTATACCTAAGGTTTAAAACTTTGCCCCTACTTTAGTATTTTTTTTTCAATTTTTTGTTAGTTTTTTCAGGTTTTTTTATAAAACCGTGATTAATTAAAAAATAATTTTATTTCTTACTCTTTCTACAACTTTTCTTGGGTAAACAAATAAAATGCATGGAAATCACTAGAAAGTTTATAACATATTTAAAACAAGGATTAGGAATTTTGCAAACTTGATTTGCAATGAAAATTTACGAAGGCAACAAATAAAAAAAAAAGCATCAACCAAAACTTAGTATGTTTATTCTTTCTTTTCCAGTGAAAAATCCAAGGTAAATATCATGTTACAAACACTAGATAAAAAAAGTATCAATCAAGCACTTATATAAAAGTTAGTTACATGCAAAACCCAAAAAGAAAACTTAGGATAAAATCTCTTAGGCAGTTAATAAACAAGATCTGAAAAACTATAATGCTTAGATCATAGAGATTAGAATTTGATGCTCAAAAGCTAAGATGAATCGTGATTGTTGAGATCCTCTATAGGATTAATTCGAACTAGATATGTGGTATTGCTACTGCATATATAGGCAATTGGTGATATCCTTTCTAAATTGAGTATATATGCAATTGCTGACTTTAGGTTTAGTTTAGTGGATATGCAATTGCTGATATCTTTTTTAACTCAAACTAGATATGTGGAATTGTTACTACATATATATGCAATTGCTGTACAGTAATTCAAACTAAATACCCTTTTTAAGATTCATCATCTTGAGTTCATAAGTTTGATTATTTACATTAGTTTGATAGTAAATGGATGAAGTAACTTTATTCTGTTCCTTAAGCTTTTGCTAATGTAGGTATGAACGAGGCCTAAGCTTAAACTATTGTTTGTAGTAGTTTAGATAGCTCCATGTATATGGTCATTCTGTGTATATTTCTTAGGTTGGGTATTTCTTGCTTGTTATGCAATTGATATTTCTTAACATTTTATGTTGCTTAGCATTCCATGACGATCTTTTATGTCTTAAGTTTCTTAACTTCATTATTTATGAAAAATAATATGTCTTGAAAGTGCATTAGTAGTACTAGTAATATGTTTTTTTATGGTTTACCAATTTTTTTAATATTTGTTTTAAATAGTCAATGCTCATTTACCAATAAGAAAGAAGTTGCAATTGGTTAAGTTTTTTATTTTGTAATTAGAGATTATGGAGACTATGTTTCAAATGCTATTGTTTATAGCTATTTAATTATCAATTAAGAAACTTAGAAATAAACATAAAATATCTTATGCCCATGAAACAATTAATAAGCATAATGTTAGGCCAACTAACTTACACAAAATAGTTTTTGAGAATTATAGGCAAAGTGTTGATAACTATAGAATAGATAGGAGGGCATTTGCAAAATTGTGTCATTTGCTTAAAAGCTAAGGAAGATTGAAAGAAAATAGAAATATGGGTATAAAAAAATGTTTATGAGTTTTTTCATATTATTTCCCACTATATCAAAAATAGGTTCTTAAGTGTCAAGTTACAAAACCTAGTGAGGCAATTAGTAGTAATTTCATGCAAGGTTGAATTCTATTTTTAAGGCTTCATTCAGTATTACTTAAAAAATCAGATCCAATACCCAAAAATTCAACAAATGAAAGATGAAAATAGTTTAAGTTATTTTTTGACAATCCTTACATTGTAAATTTAGTACTAAATGAATATATATGTAATGTAAATAGGAAATTAACTAGTTATTCTTTATATTGCTTTTGGGTTTAAGGCTGTTTAGGTGCATTAGATGGAACTTACATAAGGGTAAATATGGACTCAATTGACAGACCTAGGTACAGGACAAGGAAAAATGAAATTACTATAAATGTTCTTGATGTGTGCATGCTAGACATGCAATTCATTTATGTCTTACCAGGGTGGGAAGTTTCTACAATGGATGGTAGAGCACTAAGGATGCCATTAGTAGGAGAAATGGTTTAAGGGTCCCGTAAGGTAACTTAAATGCCTTGAATACCTCTTATGTTAGAAAAATAAAAATATAGTTTTTTATATTAATCAATTTTGAATTGGAATTATAGGGTTTTACTATTTGTGTGATGCTAGATACACAAATGCTAAAGGGTTTTTGCACCATATAGAGGTCAAGCACTGTAAAAGTATAGTTCGCTAAGTATTGCTAAGTACAGTTGGCTAATAAGATTTGATGGAAAAGTACAGTTGATCAAGCACTGTAAGCTAAGTATTGCTTAGATTGAGTGGAAAGACAAAAAGACAGAGGAGATGTTCACCATTTGGCTAGCATTTAATAATTAAACATTATTCAATTTTAATTTTTAATCGAATGTAGCTTAATAACCCTAAATTTGTATATCCGAATGTAATATGAGATTACAACATTTGTTGTATGTAACTTTTTCAATTGCTTAATCAGTTTATAATTATTATTTTTCTTATATGTTATGCTATTTATTTTATTATGGTTATGTATTTTTTTGTGTTAATAGGAATTGAAAATATCATCATTTAATTTAAAGGTAAGAAATTAGAGTAAGCATAGGAAAGAACCAGCTTAAAGAAGGCTTAAGATCGTGGCTACTAAGAGGCAGTGGACAGGAAACGAAAATGCAATGCTAGTAGAATGCTTACATGTCTTGGCAGAAGATCCATAATGGAAAGGGGAAAATGGGACTTCCAGGATAAGTTATTTATCCCATATTGAAAAATCATTATAGACCAAACTTCAAAGCCAACCCATGTATTGACTCAAAAGGGAAGTTACTGAAGAGGTAATATAATATAATGTCTAGAATGATTAACAATGGAAGTGGATTTGGATGGAATGTAGAAGAAAAATGTTTGACTGTAACAAAAAGATGTATTTAATCATTGGACTAAGATAAATAACTAGTAAGCCATTTAATTAACTTACTTTTTTTTTAGACTACCCATGCTTAAATATTAATCATGGTATATTTTGGTGTTCGACATTTGTTTGGAGTCATCCATCAATCATCGAATTAAGAAAAAAACCCTTTCCACACTTTGTTGACTATGTCATAATCTTTGGAAAAGATAAAGTAATAAGCACAAGAGTTAGGAACCTAGTTGATGCAATGAAAGAAATTGAAGCTGAAGAAGAACACTTCGTGGGTGCACCTGATACTAATCTTGAAAGGGTAAAGGAAAATGAATCAAGTGATGAAATAAATGCTTGAACCTGTCATACAGTTCCTGGCCTAACAAAAAAAATCCTGAAAAGTAAAAAAAAAATTTCAAAGCATTGAAGGGTTGACTAAGTTGGTGGGAAAGATATGCAAGTTTAGGAATGCATACAAGGAAGCTACACAAGAAATTAAAGGCACTTCTGCATTTTTCAAGAAAGAGGTCGAAGGGAATGATCAAAGGATGATGATTTTCATAAGAGTCATGCAAATTAAAGGCTTCTCCAAAGATGAAATGCTTATGCAGGAGAGTATAATAGTAAAGATTCACCTATGGTCGATTTTTTTTTCCTAAAAAACTTCAGAAGAGGTAGCATAATTAAGTAATTGAGTGAATGTAATCCCCATCAACCTACCTTTGATTTCAATGCTACAGATGCCTAGCTTCTTAGTATGCTTAAAGGTCGATATGGAAATGCTGGGAACTTGTTGTATTTGAATACTCATATTTTGCGGCTTTGGTTATGGTTGTACATGTATGTTAACAGCTAGGTTATGATGGTACTTGAATTATTACAACTTTTTATGTTATGCTTTTGTATTCGCATAGTCTATAAGTTGTTATTGTAGATAACATAATCTTGCTTTAGTATTGTTTTCTTATTATGTTTTATTAGATAATGTAACTTTAATACTTTAATTGCTAATGATATTGTTAAAATTTTAGTTACAAATGATATTGTTGGACTATGTTGGAATGGGTTTATTTCTGTGTTGAAAAGAACTAGCTAGAATAGATTTATTTCTTCCTTATAAGATAAGGGTATTTTAGTAACTTGGTCTCTTTCAATTTCACATTACTAGCCAACCAAACACTGTAATCTTGAATGAAGGGACTCGAACCATATACATGTATATAGGACTCAAGGGAATATTCTTTTGCAATCCTGTACAAGGTAATCCTATTACTTTTCACAATCTCATATCACTTTAAACAAATGGCCCTAAGTAGATGTTAAGAAGCCAATATCAAGAGAGTTTTGGAAAAATTTATGATAGAAAGCTATTTACCTATAGGGGCATAAATTGTGAAAAGGTAAATTCAATTTAAGCCAATGTTCCAAAATAATTTGGAAAAAAACCATATAAAAAGTATTCAATATGCATTTAGTAAAGGTAGCCTTATGTAAGGTTAAACTTATATGAAAATTGACATAATGTTTATGTTAAAAATACTTAGCATACATTAAAGTTATCCTAGCTTTGAAAGCTACCAAAAGAATTATGTTATGAAATAGCATTATAGGCGTTAAGGTTAAAATATTATAACTTTGGTTTGAAAGTTGTCAACCAGGCCATTAAAAATCTATTAACAAGCAAATAGATATAAAGTATCTTGTTGTTAGAGACTCCGTAAAGAAATAAGAAGTGGATATTCAACATACAATATAGGTTCAATGATAACGAATCTCATGACTAAAGCATTGTTGACAAAACAGTTCATGTAAATCATATAGGGCTAGTTAAATTCTTTTAGGATGTATTTTGGCTTCTTTGTTTTATTGTCTTCATATTCTTAGAGTTATGAAATGTTCCAATTTGTGCAAATAAGTTTTACAAGTCAATTGAACCTTGAATGATTACAAAATATCCATTCATAAAGAGCTTATTTAGGGATGATTATGCATTGTAATACATAGAAAGAAGTATTTGAATTAGAATGCTACTACTGTGATTTATGTTATGTATTAAGTGGGAGTGGGGCTAGAGTAACCTAAGGCCATATTAAAATTTGGAATTAAATATCACTTATTCAAGTTCTTGGTTTATTATATAGGCCAAGTGAGAGAATGTTGGACTTTATGTGGCCTACATGATAAGTAAATTGACCAAGATAAATATCAATTATAATTAAGGTGATATTATTTAGATAAATCATATTCAAGATAAAATTCTAGTGAAAAGAGTTTAAAGGTAATAAAACTCTACTTCAGTATCTAATTAGAATACAGGCTCTTTAAATGTAAGATAAAATTTTAAATAGTCATCTAGTATGGATCGTTAATCTTGTCTATATAAATTGCTTGCTTACCATCATAAGGTAATATCAAAATTTAGAGAAATAGACTAAAGGGCTAACACTAGACATTTATTTTTCTGTGCTTGGAGCAAGGTTATGTTTATTGGTCAATAATGGGCTAGAGGTACGTTCATAAAAATAAATCCTTCAAACATTTGATAAACAAAATTCTTGATCTTGATCTTATGAAGCATGAATGAAATTTGTCAAAAATACTTTTTTCCTTTAAAGAAATTTGCTAATCATATGACCTAATGTTTTCGGCTCATCATTAGAGCCAATCTTGAATCTATCTAAAGACTTCCTCCAACTCATCTATTAGATTGTTGAAGAAATGACTCAGCAATGGTTGCTAGCAAATGTGATGGTTCAAAGACTTGTTCATACTTCTTTTAATCTATAAAATTTTTGGCTTGGGATGAAGCCATTGAATTAAACTACATATGATAACTATAAATAGTCGTAAGAATTTAAAGATGAGTACCATTTTTGATAGCCAAAAGTTGATTTTCTACATTGAGAGGTCATTTGGCAGTGCAGGGCAAGGTGATAGGAGTGTTTTTGACTGAATCTTTTGATATGATTATAAAATTTTAGTTTATTTTCATAAAATATAGATTATGAAAAGATATGTTTGATCGTAAGGGAAAAATGTTGTATTTGTGTTGGTGCAAACTGTATGAAATCATGAACATAAATAAATTGGCTTATTGGTGTAAACTATGTAAAATCATAAACACAAATAAGTTGGCTTCAGGGCATCTATCTGTGTCACTATCTTTAAGGCTTTATTTATGCCCACCACTGGTGTGCATAAAGGTTACTAGCATATAAAACTTGAGGATACAACAAAGTCTAGTGACTAGCTGTCTATTGCATTGACGAAAATAGTCCACTAAGTATTAAACAGTGTACTACAAAATTAATAAACTTTGATAAACAATTTTTACAGCAAGTCCCTTGCTATCTCTTCAGTGATAAATCCTCTTTGGGCCACTCATCCACCTTCATGATGCTTTATGTAATACTCAAAATCACCCTACCATAGGTATCCCTCCTTGTGGAACCATTTAAATGAAATCAAAAATGAGAATTCACATGCAAGATGACTTGGTGTTACAAATATACATAAACTACTATCATATGAGAGTATTTCCATTAACATTTAAGTAAAATACCAAATTGAACTCTCATAGCAGATCATGTCTAGTGAACTTGTTACTATAACAAGCATCCACATGCTATCCCTAAGTATCACTATACTCAACTCATGAGATTAGTTACATGCATCATGCGCATGGAGGCTTAATATATGCCAATTTTTATGTATTATCAATGCCCTATCTTGACAATATGATGACCATGAACATCTTTAGAAACATGACTTTGATATATAAGGATTTGACAGCTGTAACTCTTTACAATTCCTTTGCAAGCTTAATATATTTCATGGGCTTTATTTTCATAAGTTAACAATTATAAGAAAACTTATGAACAAAGAAATACCCTATTCACATTAAATAAAATACAGTGTGTGTTAGTTGTTACAAGCAAATTCGATTGGCTTGCAGGGCTTACGCTAACACAAAGTGATTCAAACATAAGATTCATTGTATCTATAGCTATTCAACAAATCCTTTATGCTTTGACTTTTCATTTTACACCCATTAGATCTCCAAATTTTCTCTTACTATCTTTAAGCATAGTTCTTGATTTTCTAAAATTGGAAAAGTCAAGGTACTTTGAAAAATATGGCCATACAATTCCAGATATTGAAATTGTTTGATGAAGCAAACTTTTGAGATGGAAAAATGGTTTACTAATGGAAGATACATAAAGAAAATGAAATTTTGCAACAATTAAAGTTGGAAAAAAGATGATGACAACAAAGATGAAATGAATGTTTCTTACCTAAGAAGATGATTATAATGATTTCATCGGATAGATAGATAAGTTTAATTTATTTCTTATTAATATGCATGATTGTTTGCTTTATTAGTTGTTGCATATTTAAATAAATTATGCGATAATAACTATATGTTATTATTGATAGATGCATTTTTCTAAATTCATTTAATATCCTTGATTTGTTTATACTTCCATCACTTGAAAAGAGTTTTCAAAAGAGTCTTAATAAGAATTATCTCTAGGAAAGCTTATGAGTAATATTCAATTTCATACCAAATATTTATGGGATGGAGTAAGGTTAATCTTATTTAATCCACAAAGAAAGAGGTTTATGCTAATACCTATGAAATTCAAATATATTTAAAATGGTACATGTTTTCCTAGTGAAAATAAAGTCATCAGAGAATTACTATTAATGCTACAGATATCTAATTTTATTTAGGCCTTCATCAAGCAACCTTTGGGAGAGATGTTCTCCTTTTGAACCTCCAAACCCTATCCACTTAGGATCCAAAACTCCTAAGACCTTATAAACCTCTTAAAGCCCCAATAAAGTCAGGAATAAGACAAGAAGCTCTAATGATTGACTTGTGTCAAGCTCGAGCAACTCAAGACAAATTTTGTTGACCTAGGTCAAACTCGATCAAACTTGGGAAAACATGTCAAATAGGGTGTAATAATGCCAAAAGCGATTAGAGAAGTCAAAATTAGGATGAATCAGTCAAAATCTGCCAAAACTTGAAAAAAGTCAACCTTAAATCAAAATTGTTAGGAAAATTTTAAGGCCTAAATGTATGTCGTGTGAAACTTTTGATTAACCTTTCACATACACAATTTACAATTCAGCTTCTGATTAAAATTTTTACACGTAGGATTTTTATTAATCTAATTTTCTTATAGGGAATTCTAATTAAACTTTATACTTATAGAAGTTTTAATTAAATTCTTTCGTGAATTTAATTAAAATTTTTATGTAGAATTTTAATTTTTGAATTTCTAATTAAAATTTCACACAAAGGAATTTTCAATCTAAGTTTTCTAATTGAAATTTCACACATAGAACTTTTCATTAAACCTTTTAAATTTATAATTTTAACTATGCTTTCACACATGGAATTTTTCATCAAGGTTTTAAATATATAATTTTTTATTGAATTTTCACGCATGAAATTTTCATTAGACTCTTAAAGTATAGAAGTTTTACTTAAACTTTTACACATGAAAATTTTAATCCAACTCTTTGTACATAGGTTTAACCTTTACACATGGAATTTTCAATTAATTCATTTGAGAGGGAATTTTTAATTAGGATTTTTGCATTTATAATTCTTATTTTGACTCTTTTGCGTGTGGAATTTTTAATGAAACCTTTTAATACATGTGTAGCTATTGTGCTTTTTGCACATAGGACTTTCTTTATTAGGCCTTATACCCATAGAGTTTACAATTTGATTTTGGTTACATGTAACAGTTTTTAAGTGATTATTTTCTTCCCACATAAAGAATTTTTAAATAAACCTACTTTTTACAAATTAATTTTCATATTTAAATCATTGAATTTTTAATTAGGATTTTTAGCCAAAAATATTATTTTTTATTTTTATTATTTATTTTATGCCATGGAAAATTTTTTTAGACATAAATGCACTATAGATACCTGATTTTTGTCTAGGTCCATTATAATTAATTGCGCTCAAGACCTATGATAGAAATGCATCTCCCTCTTTTCTTCAATTAAAGTTTGACAACCGAGGACTTAATTGGAAGGCTTGAGATTGGTAAAGTATTAAATTGAATAAGTGAAAACATGTGGAAGTCAAAGTTAGGTGTTTCATGCAAAATCATATGGATATATCAATACTTTTCATTAATGTATCAATACATCCACAGGCCAAACTCATTTCTAACCATTGGGATGCAATTTTATTGATACATTTCATTGATGTATTGATACATTGGCTGATTGTATTGATCGATACATTAGCTCATAATATATCGATAAATCACAAATGTATTGATACAACATGGAAAAACTAGGAAAGTAGAGTAGGTTCACCTATGTTTTACTAGTACTCTACATTCTTGATTATTCTAAATGGCCTTAGATCATATTTTAATCATGAAAAACACTATTATTTTAATCTTTTTACTTCAAATTAAGAAAATATAAGCTTTTAAAATATTTTCTCTTTGATTAAAATCTTTAAGAGTTTAGCTTGGTCCTTCCAACTAGATGAGGAACCAAAGAGACTTCTGATCAATTTTTCCAAACAATAGAGCTTAGTTTAGTTGAAATGCAAGGAGAATCTATTTTGAGTTAAACTTATCATGCATGCTTTGAAGAGATAGACATCTTTGAAGGCTATCATCTTTAAGCATGCACGAGGGGTTTTTCCACCAGCACAAGCTCACTTTACACCCCATTTTGAAGATGTCAGCCATTGATCAAAGCATTTAGAGGGTTTAGATGGTTTACTTGCAAGAAATCTTGCATGAGGAGTGTAGAAAAAGAGTAAAAAAAAGGTCCAATGCATAAGAGAATGAAACGATCAACCAAGAGGTGTTTATAACCCTCTTGGATGTCCAAAGAAGGGGAAAAGTTTATTCTTAGATGAAAAAAATAAGAAAGAAAAAATAGAGTCAAAAAAGGAAGAAATCTTCCAAGTTTGATTCAAGGTGCCTTTTCTATATTGTTTTAAGCTTTATTTTGCATATTCTTCTCCTTCTCATGTGATCTTGAGGATCCTAAGGCATGGCTTAGGTAGTGGTTTGTGCCCAAGATGTAAGAGACAAGTAATGGTTAAACCTTGAGCTGTGATTTCTAATTGTTTTTTTTTTTTTTATGATTCTTATTAAAGGTTCAAAAAGATCTATTTTTGTTAAAAAAAAAAACATGTTTTTCTACATTTTGAACTAAGTTTGTTAGTTTTTTAGTTGTTTTTATCATGAGATCTTCTTTGTTCTAGCCTTGGTTTGTCCTTTTATGTTGTTCATCTTTCATATGACATATGTTGCACGCATTTCATGCCATTTTCATGTCATACATTCATGAGTTTCATTTTGTATGTCATTTCCATGAAAATATTGTGATAATGATAATATTATATGCATATTAATGGATTCATGCAAGTTCAAGTTGGTCAGATGTTTTTGTACGTAAAAATCATGCATGATGACATTATCACTTGTTTTTAAAAGGAAAAATATTTTGGGTGTATTTTGGAAGTTGGCAACCCTAGTGGTCTTTTTGCAATTTTCTCAAAATGATTTCATGCATATTAGGGGATATTTAGCAATTTCCTTGCATTTTAAGGTCATTTAGGTTTTTTCCCACAATCTAAGAATCATTTAGCTATTTTCATGCATTTTAGAATTATCTAGGTTATTTTCCATAATATAGGGACCATTTGACAATTTTAATGCATTTTAGGGTCATTTAAGTTATTTACAACCACTACTAGAGAAACGCTTATTTCAGAAAGATTAATTCCTTTAAAAAATATTCATATATTTCAAATGGAATACAACAATTTCTGGTGGATATTCCATAAAAAAATATTGAAAATATTTTCGATTGAAATTCCGTTAGAATTAAATTTGGCATATAAATGTTTATACACGCCAAATATATTTTGAACAGAATTCAACATTTATCCATCAAAAGAAAATATTTTTTGAATTAAATAAAAATTCAATATTCTTTCTAATTCCGGTTGGAAATAAGTAGTTCTGATAGAAATTTCGATCCGAAAAGGGTATTTTGATAAATATTATTTTATTAAAAGTTGTTTAATACTTAAGAATATTTTATGAAATGGCGTGGCAAGAAAAAATAATCATGAAGCTAAATTTTAAAATATTTATTATATTTTTAACGTATTGTTTTGTTAAATGCAATATCAAATACTAACATTTTTAGTCAAAAGCAAAGTCTGACGACTAATTAGTTTTAAAATTAAAAGTTTAATGATAAAATTATATTTTGAACTTTAAAATAGCTTTTAAAATTCTACAAAAACATTCTAGAATTGTTACGTCTGACTAAAACTTAAAATATAATAATAAAATTTTAAAAATATTAGTGATAAATTATTTATTTATTTATTTATTTGAGTAAAAATCAAATTTCATTCCATTTAAACGTTTATAGCATCAAAAAAATTTGAGACTTATTATCAAATATTTAGTGAAATTTTTAATTTTATAAATAAAATTAAAAATTATTATATTATTCAGTTATTTTATTTTTTAAAAATATACACTAAAGATGTATGATATTTTTCAATTTCACATATAAAATTAAAAGAATTATTAATGTAAATTATAATTACATTAAATTTAAACCACTCGTATGAAAAAGAACGATTAACTTACCTAATGAAAATTCTCAAATTAAAAGGCATATCAATACTGGGGAATCTATTATCAATTTGATAAAACTGGTTTTGAAAGTAAAATTGTATAATGACGAAATTATGGAATGAAAAGGACTGTTTATGCGAGGAATGATTACCTAGAGTAGATGAAAAAAATAAAAACAAAAAAGGTTCAAAGAGCAGAGAGCCAGAGAGTAGAGAGCCGGAGAGTTGTTGAGTAGGCACAAAAAAGCAAGCCCCGGTCCCAGACAGGAAGAGCACGTCCTCCCGACAGAATGGGCCACCACCCCCATACTTCCTTCACTTTGTTTCTTTTTTGTCCCTCGCTTTTGTTCTATCGAAATGTGTAAGCAAAGAAAAACACCCATGTTTCCTATCTTTTTCCCATGCCATCATTTGCCTCCTCTTTTGTCAGAGGCCCCTTTTATTCACGCCTCCTCTATCTCTTATTAGTTTAAGGACAAAGTATCTCTATATAATTTATTTTCTTCTAATTTTTTTTTTTACAAAAATTATTTATCTTATAGGATAACGTACACGAGTAAATACGATAATTTTGATCCCAATTTTAAAAAATTTAATAAATTTATTTGAATTCAAATATCATTCAAAATAATTAAAATAATTAACAAAAGCGGTTAGATTTAAACTATAATTAAAATGATCAAATTTAAATTGATCCAAATTTGATTAATTCGAATATGAAATGATTTAAACTCAAATTTATCAAACCAATTAATTTGAAATGACTCAAATTTAAATTAGCTAAAATTTTTATTACAAATATTAATTTAATAAAAAATAACTAAACATAAATTATTGATTTATTTTAATTTTATAACTCGTAATTTTAAAGTACGGATTATGAAAGAAAATTTGAAAATAAAGAACAAGCTTGATGTTATTATATATATAATGCTAGGAGTAAAAGGAATTAAATTTTCATAAATTGGTTGTCAATCAATTTTAATATTTTTATTTTAAATCAAACTCTTAAATTAGATAAATAATAAGTTTGTCGCATATTTTATAATTAAGTTTATTTATTTTTGATCATAATGATTTTCTTAAACTAATTATTCAAGACTTCAAGATAATTATTCAAAGATTAAAATAGTTAAAATAAATATCTTATAGCATTTGTTATCTTTATACATATTAGTTATAATAAAGGTATTAGTTTTATTTTAAAAAGTATATAATCCATTCTTCTATAATTTAGAATAAAGTACATAAAATAAGCTATTATTAATGATACATATATTTTATCATAATAATTTGTATGTTATATTTAGAGGTGTCCACAGGCTTGGTCAAGTTGAGTTGGGGGTAAAAAAATTTGAAATCTTTACCCAAGCCCTTTTTGGCCTGACTTAACCTACTCATTTAAGTGCGTTTAACTGTTTATATGATTAAAAAATTATTTTTTGATGAATATTTATATATTTATATATTTTATAATTAAATTTAAATAAAAATATATATTTTTTAATATACAAATATTGTTCTGAGTCGGGCCAGCCCAAATCATGAAATGCAAGCTTGAGTCCAGGCCCAATCGGACTGCCCGACTTATGAACAGGTTTAGTTATATTATAATAGTATATTATTATGTAATATAATTCAACTTATATCTCCTATCATTACACATGCTATTTTTTAGGGTATATTTGTTATTTTTATTTTAAATGTATAATTTCATAAGTCTTATCAAGTAATTTTTTAAAAATATATAAAATAAGCCATTACTATGTGTATTATGTTGTAATGATTTGTAAATGCCTTATAAGAATACATTTATAAATATGTAAATGGATTGAAATATGAATTTTAAATATACAATAATATTTATTTAAGTAAATCGGATGCATAAATTTAAAAAATTATTGGACTAAATCTAAATTCAAAAATCAGGTTAAATAAATATTTAATTTTAAATTAAAAATTAAAATATTTATATCTATTTTAAATATTATTTATTATTTATTTTCTAAAGTTATGTAAAATTCTATAATTAAATGCTGTCCCTCCCCACATTGCATGCCTAACTGGGGAAGTCGCTTCCCCTGCTCTCCCTTGGCCACGCATCCTTGGCGCCTGTCACGTGGAAAGCCAAGGATTTTTTTTTTAAAATTTTTTTAAGTAAAAGAAAGAGATGAAAAAAAGAGATAAAAGGAAAAAATTTTACATATTCATATTCATGTTAATTTTTTTATGTATTCAAAATATTATAAATTTATATAAATATTTGTGTATTAATAATTTACTTTATGAATAGTTTAACATGTTTTTGCATTTATGATGTGTTCGTATTATTTTTCATGTCGTATCATGTTTTATTTATTTTTTATATTATTTTTGTATCATATCTTAATTCATCTTATATTTTGTATAGTTTATCATAATAATTCAATTTAACCCTAAATTCATTTACTTAAAAATTGAATCATTGCATCAATTATAGATTAATATATATTATATCCAAAACTTTAAATGGCTTCCTTGCAGTAAAGCACGTGCATTTATCTAGTTCTAATCAAATATGACTCAACCAAATAATTTTATCTAAATTTGATTTGATTTAATTTTAAAATTAATAAATTAAACTAGAATAATCGAAACTCAAATAGCTCAAGTATTAACCCTGAATGACACATATCTAAACTAACTTAAATTTAAAATAATCTCAACTCAAAAATTTTAAGATCCAAATTGATCAATTCAAACTTTACTCGCCTAATTGATAGGTCTACCCCTTTTAAGTTTAATAAAAAATTTCACTTACCTCTTATGACTTGAGAAAAGCCCACTTATTCTTTTGAGATTTGTTGAGAAATACACTAAACCTTTGAAATTCATTTCCGATGCAAATGCTAAATAAAATGTCAAATTTACACTTTATTAATTATTTAGACTTCTATTTTTTTTTTTTTTCATTCTTTCTTATTCAAAACCTTTTTTACAAAATAACGAAAATTTAATTTAATTTAAAATTATTTTTGTTTTGCATTAAATTACTATTTAAGCACTTGTACTTAATAGAAAGTAGACAGCTTATCTCTTCCATAAAATTGGAGACAGAAAGCGACTTCAAAACAGTGATTTCTTGGTTCAATTCCAGTGAAATCAGACCTTGGCATTTTCAGCCCATATTTGAGGACAACATTGATCGAATTAGGAGGAAACTGGATAGTCTAAAGATCATCTACAAGGGAACGTTAGCTAATTCCTTTGCTGACACTCTAGCAAGACAAGCTGTTCGTAGGAAAGATACTCTCAAGCATGGCTATGACCTTTTGAGGTGCAGGATGTTGTCAAAAGTTGGAGGTGGTCATGTGTTTGGGAAACGAAAAGTTCATTGGCATGGTTGATTGGGAAAGTTTAGATGAGCTTGCCGAATATTGGGGGGAGGCACGCACTGACATTATTTTTTAAGATTGTTTTCCAAGTAAAAAATTGGTTCGAGATGGAGTTCCAATACATTTTGGGCGGCAAAACACTTTAGCTGGCGACTTACAAAAGAATTACTGCCACTGCGGCGCCGGCTTCCTAGCACGGACGCGCCAGTCTCCTTTACTTAAACAGAACCGATGGCGTTGAGGCGCCAAGCTCCTCCTTTAGACAGAAACGATGGCAATTCTCGACAGTTTTCACACGGTTTTTAGCATGATCTTTTCGTAATCTTATAGATAATGGAAGATCGATATAGCGGGAACACTTCATCTCGTAATAAAAAGCTTCACCTTTTGACTTTCATCGCGTGGTTGTTTTATTAAAATAATATAAAAAAATTTTTATTTAACAAAATAGATTTTTTTTAGATTATTTACTGAAATAGGTCAATTTTGAAAAGTTATTGAGAAATCATCATTTTAAATGTCGATTGGGTGATTTATCAATTTCTTATAAGAAATCGACAAATGAAATGTTGATTTCTCACCAATTACAAAATCGGGGCAGGAAATTGGAGGATTAGTTGAGAAATCGCCATTCATTATTAATTTTTTTTGAGTTTTTTTACCGCGTTCAGAAATCATCAAATCATCTGAGGATTTCAACCAAGGTTTAGGTTTTATTTATGTTCGAAAGGACGTGACTAAGTATGGTACAGTGTACATAATAAAATATTTATCATTAATTATCTTCCAACATAAGAAGGATAAAAAAAATTTTACAATACAAATATATAATATTTACAACATTGTACAACATTGTATAACTGCATAACTGTATAACATAACTATAAACTATATAATTATATAACTGTTTAATACAAGTGAGTAATATAAGTTTATATCTATTGACGGGAGGCCCTATCGCGCGGTGTAAAACAACAATGCAGGGCTCTCCTATAACGTGGTAGCAATACTCTTCATTCAACATTTTCATCTTTATTGCCATGTGCGCCCTTGGTTTGATGTCTTTAGGCTTTTACTTCCACCGCCGGTGCTTTTTCTTCAATGGCTTCTTCTTGAGTCGGCATAGAATCCTGATGTTCACTTATAACCCTATTAATGTCTGCCATATCAAAAAACCCTAACCCATTACTAAAGGAAGAAGTATGTGGTGGGCTAAAATTAGGTTGGGTACCGCTCTCTAAGGGGTTCCAAACCGATATATGCGAGACATATGTGCTACAGCTGACATAGGAGTCAAAATGTTAGCATCTAACCTACTGGTGGGTGGCTTCGGCCGATAGCATTTATCATCATTATCCCTACCATGACTGAATGAATATCTGCGACTAGATGATACCCCAAGATCACGCTCTAGTTTAAGACTACTGAAGAACATCCTAGGTGCATTGGTATCATCAACCTCTACTGAAATAGGTTGATTCATCCTCTAACTAATTCCATGCCATCGAGTACGCCTGTGAAGCTCCATAGGAGGGTTTACTCCTCACAGCCTGAAGTCCTGATGATAGGAAAATAAATAGTTGGCCTTAAGTATAAAATCATCTAAAGTATTCATCTGATGGTGAGAAATTGTTATACAATTTTAGGACCCTGAACAATTCATCTAGAATGTTTTCTCCAAAATTTGATCCAGTTTGAATGCCTTTTAGCCTAGTTTTATGCATGATTACCGCACATATTAACTCTGTGAACTTCGTTAAGGTTCACAGATGGTTGGGGGATTGCTTGTTGCATCCCAAACTAGCGTAAGACCCTATCTGGCTAGTGCCATTCCACAATCTGAAAACATATTAAGGCTATGTTTGCTCTCCAGATGTGGCTATTTTGGAAGGCTTCTGATGGGAATTTCATCTACAATATATGGTTTCCATAGAAACTTTAAAAAAATAGACAAAAATTATTACTGATCATATGCAATAAGTTAGCTTAAAAATGCTTGTACTTAAGATAAACTATTATAAAATTTACCTTATTATGTCATATATGATCCAATCGTACTCTAATGTTTTCTGCGTCCATAGTTGTATGACCAAATTGCTTTGGACTGCACCATCTATGCAAATACATATAAATATGAATAACTTACATGCAAATGCAAGTTCTCTAAGAATAAATATAATACTTATATTTATTACCTTAATGCAAGGGGATATACATAATTTTCTCTAACTATCGGTGCAAGAAATGGAAGTTGGTACCATGCCTATGACTATAGCAGCATTAAACAGCCACCTATGTCATGTGTTACCCCCATTGTTGCGCGGTAGATTTCCTTATACAAGAACCCTAAACATGACAAACTCCAACTATACTTCCTTACTTCATTCAAATTTGCCAAAAGTGGAAGATACATCAAATGTACCCGATTTTTAGATTTATCGAGCATTATCATTACACCAACGACGCGTACAATATATGCTCGAGTAGCGAATTCTAGTTGTCATTCAGTTGCATGTTCAGGGATATAACGAAACATTTCTATCAACCAAGTCATTTTTATAGTTGAGCCTTGAAAAAAGTTTTTGGGAGGGATCACACCTAACAATTCTTCGAATAAAGCCTCTAAGTGTAATAGGCTTCCCACTGTTACTTTCTTGCCATCAATTGGTAGATCAAGTTGAAGTGCAACATCCTCTAGTGCGATTGTGCATTCACTGCATGGAAAATGAAATATATGCGTCTCAGGCCTCCATCGTTTAACTAATGTCCGTATTAGTCCTACCTCATATTGACATTAGTTAACTAGGGCTGCATGGTAAAATCTGGCTTTTCTTAAGTAGTCTTCAATTAATGGATTCGGTGGTTCAAAAGATACTTTTCAAGATCATGTTTTCAACCGAGTATCCTATTCAAAAAGCTATTAATTCCTGACTTGTAAAATTTATAATTTATATTGTTTTAAATATATCATTAACAAAATTTACAATTTAGTACCTCAAATAATACCCTTGATGATATATGATACTCTTGTATTCTTAATAACGATGATGATGATGACGCTATTGAATTGATCAAAATTTTTCCTACAACAAAAATTTTTATTTAAATTTATCATTACCTAGCCTTAAAACAAAAATTAAACTAAATTTCTACAAAAAAAATTCTCATATCTTTAAAATATTTAAACGCTTTAAAGTTAAATTCAACCTCTTTCTTGCAATCATCATGTGAATAAAAAATTAACTTGATTACAACAAAAATCACTTCAACCATTACTAAATAATTTATATTTAATAATAAAAAATGACAACATCCTAATATTAAATCCAAAAATACTAATACAATCACACTAAATTATATGATTTTAAGATGAATTATCTAAAAAATCAAATATAAAAATTAAAATAAATATTACGTATAATTAATTATAGTCAAGATGAATGAACTTTTACAAATGAAAATAAAACATAATTACAAAAAAATTATATAATTATATCAAAAAATACTTTTACAAATAAAATTAAATCATACCTATAAAAAAGCTTTAACTCGATTACTTAACCTTCAATAACACTTTAACTTCATTATATTCTCTTCATAGAAAATTTTTCTTCATTTTATAAAATGAAATCGAAGGAGGGAGCTCCTTTTATAGAGAGCTCCCTCTATCAAATGCTGCTTAGAGCATTTGATAGAAAGATCACGGATAACAATACTTGTGACCTTAGAGAGATGTCATATCCCTTTGCAAAGGCTGCAAAAGCCTTAATTATAAGGGTCACGTATATGTGACCCTTATAATTTAAAGAAGAAAACAAAAAAAAAATTAATTGTGTTCAATTTCTCAACTAATACTCCAATTTTCTGCCCGGTTTTGCCATTGGTGAGAAATTAGCATTTCATTGGTCAATTTCGTATAAGAAATTGAAAAATCGCCCAATCAAAAGTTTAAAAATCACAATCTTATTGGACGATTTCCCAATTAAATTTTACAATATTGAAAAATCGGCATTTGAAATGGCGATTTTTCAATAGCTTTTCAAAATTAGACTACTTCGATAAATAATTTAAAGACGACGTATTTCGATAAATAAAAAAATTATATTATTTTAATAAAAAAGCCTTCATCGCGTCGGGTTCCTATCCACGCACTCCTGAGCTTTCAACACCTGAGATCATATAGGGAATGCTTCATATCGATATTGTGGCACATGTTTAATCAATTGTTTAAACTCAATCACACGATTGCGATTGTTGACTTTGTTGTTTTCCAGGTCAATTATAATCAAGGACTAAAATGTGATGTTCGATGCCTTGGTATTTTGGATTTCTGCTTACGTCTTTATAGGTAATTTGTTAGGGTTTCTTTGTTTAGGTTCCTTATATGCTCTGGTTTGGGGAGGACTTTTTTTTTTTTTTGTTAGTTCAACAATATTTTATGTTGTTCAAAAATAATTCTAATTGAATTATATTCTAATGCAATTACATGCTAATTTTTGTAAATTTATTTTTAATTCAATATGTTAACTTTGAGATGAAAATATTATGTTTTTAATTTGAAATAAATTAATAACATTAGTTTAAAAATTTTGCTAATAAAGCTATTGATTAAAATAAAAAAAAATGAAGAAAAAGACAGAAAAAAAAATAAAATGAGGATACTTAATATTTAAAGTAGAATTTAAGCAATTATTAATTTTATTAATGAAATGCTAACATTAGTTACTTTTTTTAAAGAGATAAAATGTATTTTTAAGTTAAGAATGTAAATTTATTTTTAATAAAATTTAACGGATGATAATTATATTTTTTTTATTCTCCCTTCTTTCTCTTCATTTCTTTTTTGATTTAATCAATTTTTATGTAAGTACATGTTAAATATTTTAAAATTATTTTTAATTCAATTATGTATTAACTTTGAGAAAACACTAAATTATTTTGATTTCAAATAAATTAATTTAAAATGTTTTAAAAATTTTACTGATAAAAATAATTCAAACAAAAATAAAAAATAAGAAAAAACAGAAAAATGAGGGAATTTTTAATATTTAAAATAAAATTTAAACGAATATTAATTTGATTATTGAAACCCTAATATTTGCTATTTTTCCAGAGAGAAAAAATGTGGTTTTCAACTTTATAAAGTTAACTTTATTTTCAATTAAATTTCATGAATGATATAGTTTTCTTTTGCCTTCTCTTTTATTTCATTCCTTTTTATTTTTTTTTTATTCTAATCAATTTATTTACCATTAAAATTTTTTTAAAAATAATGACAATTAATTTATTTTAAATTAAATAATTTAATAAATTCATCTCAAAATTAATAAATAATTGAAATAATGATAAATTTGGAATATTTAACATTTAATTTAATTAGAATATAATTTAATTAGAATTTAAAGATAATTCTAAAACTAATTAAATTCTCATTATTTTTAATTAAAAATTAAGTAAAAGATGAATAAAAATAAATAGAAAAAATGCACAATTAATTATTACCAATCTTTTATTTAAAATTTCCTTAGTAAATAACCTTTAGGGGGTTAGTGTGCTATTCATCAAACTTTAATTTGATAAGTGGGCATTTTTTAAACTGTAAAAAGTAAATGTATTTTCTTACTTTACCCCATCCAATAATTCATGCATTCATCCAATTAGGAATCCGTCTTTCTTCTTATTTTGTTAGTATTCCTTTTTCTTTTTAGATTTACCTACAACAAAGCCTAGTATTCGACATTTATTAATTAGCATTCTCTCGTAACCGTAATTACAAAATCCGACTGATTATTTCTATCTTATTTTTACTAAGGGTGTGTGATAAAATTATTGTAAAATTCTAATTACTTTAATTTTTCAATATGTTTACTAATTCAATTTCAAAAACTGAGTAAATTTCATCATTGGTTTCTAAACTTTGAGCAAAATTTCATTTGGATCACTAAAATTTAATTTGTACCAGCCGTTGCCCTAATAGAATTAATAGAAAAATTATGTGTTTTCTAGGTAAGTAATCACGTCGTGCCATGTCAGCGCCCATCAACTGACATAACCATTTCTTTTAATAAAAAATTTTGATTTGATTTTCAACTCTTCAACTCAGTTATTTTGACTGATTTTCTGCTCTTTGTATTTTAAGGTTTTTCTTTTTTAGGTAATTGTTTTCTCAATCCTTATTACTACCTTCATTATTTTAAGTAATTGTCTTCTCAATCCTTCGTCAATATTTATTTTTCTGTAATACATTTATTCTTGTAGCATATTACCTTCCTATAGTTACAACAAACTAGTATCTTTTTGAAACTTTTATTATTTTTTATGTTTCTTGTTTTTGAAGTGCTAGATTGATCATTTTTCTTTTGTCAAAACGTGTCAAATTTTAAGACTCAACTGTTAGAAACAAATAAAGAATCACCATTACATTTTTGCTAAGTGTAAGTCACCCATATGAGTCCATTTTTAAAGAAATCCTAAGCTTGACTAAAATGTCATAAAATAACAAGATTTTGGTTTACTTTTCATAACTGGAATATCATAAAAGGATAGGTTTTGGTATACTTTTTTATAACTAAGTCCAAAAGTTTGATTATATATGGAAAATTATTAACACCCTACAACGTTTACCCTAAGAATAATATATCCACTTTTTTTATCGTAAATAGGTCCAACTAATTGATCTTGTTTATCTTAATTATATTTTATTTGGTTCAAGTTTTTAATTATTTGAAATGTTAGACTCCCTTTTACCATTTTGGAGAGATCCCTAACAAATTCCAACCTCCAAGAGTATTCAAGAAAAGTTTTCAAACAATTCTTCCCTTGAAGAGGCTCTATAGTTGGAATATTTAAGTTTCATGAAAGATACCCTAATCTAATTTTCAAAATAATTTACAAATTTATCATATTTATATAACCTCATATTCTATTTTATCTAAGAAATAAATTTTGACCTTTTGGTATTGAAACTTTTCTGGCAAAACTTTTTACCACTCTGGAAAATATTAAGAGAATTTTATCACCCAGAAATTTCTCAAAAATCATCCATTTGTAGCCTCATTGAATTTCATCTTTTGAAAAATCTTAATTCATTCCTAAATTAGTTAATCATTGTGAATTATGTGAACATGAATCAATTAATAGAAAATTACCTAATTAGAATTCAATTACCTTTATTATGAAATAAATAATCTATGTTAAGATAATTTAACAACATAAAAATTATCAATCCGACTAATATATTAATATTAAATAAATAATTAAAAGAATTAAAATATATAAAAATAAATAAAAATTTTTTTACGAGAATTCAATAAGAAAAGAAATAGGAATAATTAACAAATAAATTAAAAAAATAGAAAAAATAAACAAAAGAAATAAAATGACCATCTGCATTCGGTCGGGTACCGCGACTCAACTCAGGTGCAGTATAAAAATCAAAATTTTTCTATTCATTTGTCGATTTTTTTTTTTTAAAAAAAAAAAACATTTTTCCTTCAAAAAGCTTTATCTTTCCGCTCTTCAGATGAACTGCCGGCCAAAAATTCCAAAATCTAGTTGTCGTGTTGCTATGCGTTGCCACGTGCCGCCGGTAACGGTGTCGAAAAACCCAAACCATTGTTAAAAATAAAAAATAAAAATTCAAAGATCCTAGAATCCTGTGGCCAAAACATTAAGCTTTCGTCCGAGAACTCGCCGAAAAATGTTGCCGGAAAATGCATCCTCAAGCTGAAACCCCTCCCCCCCCCCCCCCACAAAAAAAAAAAGAATGCTCTCAACCTCTCTTTTCTCCTTCCCTAGACAAATTTGCCAAAATCAAAACCTAACAATTCAAATTTAGGCAACTTGAATCACCCCAAAAAACCACATTTCACTCTGATTTTTGTTATGTCTCTAATTACTAACAATGAGACTGTTTATATATAAGAAGTTAGCTTGAAGTTCTAATTCCTATTAGATTTTGCTTTTAGTTTCCTAGGTCAATTCAAATGTTTAAATAGATTGAAGTCCATCTTTCCTATATTAATCATCATATATCGAATAATTAAATTAATTAATTAATTAATTTCATGAGATAAACTTATGCATATTACAATTAAAATTGAAATACCAAAATAATAAAATAAAATTTCTAGGAAACATATTCAGTTATGCACTTAACCTCGCCGAGAGTAAATAAATATTTGACCCTTTATAGGGATAATATATGTGGCCGATAAAATCTCAATATGTCAAAATTTTTCACAATGAAATAAAATTTCAAAAGATAAGTCTATAAAATATATTTATCATTTAATCATATATATATATATATTAAATAATAAATATTTTATCCCGATATAAATTTCAAAAAAGTAGAGATAAGTTTAGCATAAAATTATTGAACTAACCAAGCGAACAGTGTAAAAATGGAAATTGAAATAAAGTCACATGGTTAAATTTATAAATTCTGCCACTATTCACTAACTTGTTACCGTTCCAACTTAGTTCTATTCATCGAGTGAACGTTGTGCACTTACTCGGTATTGTTCATCTTTGAGCTCTAGCCGAGTTAACCTAACCAACTGGAGCAAATCCTACCCATTTCGAGTCGAGCCCTATTTTCTAACAGATTCATATGATTTAGTTGCAATTAAACCTTCTAAACCTCAATGAATGTATTTTTATTTGCAAAACCCATGCTTTAGATTGCATTAAAACGCATAAGTTAACATCAACGTGGGTTCGAAATTTCGTATAAAACTCATTCTATAAACGTTTGGGCTTCTTCATATTTCTCGTGATTTTAGCTTATTTTCATGCAATTAAACGCTCTAAAGAATGATTCACTCAATACTTTAAGTAACGATGCATTAAATTGAATTTAAAAAAACAAGAACAAAAAGATTTTTCATACTTTGCTTGGTTTTATACAATCAAATACTTCCAAACATTAATAAAAAAAACATTGATTTATCAAAGTCGTCAAATAACTTTGATTAAAGCAAAGAAAATTCAAATCGATTTTGCCAAAGTAACTTTGGGTTAATAATCATATAAAAATTTTTAGTCTTTTAAAATAGCTTGAGTTCTATTTTGTTCTGTTTTTCAATTTCATGCTTTGGTGATTTTAATCCGATTAAACATATGTAAATATCAATTAAGCACACATCCATTCGTTAAGCTAGCATAAATGTGATCTTAAAACAAATCAGCATACCAACATTAAATTTACATACGATAATTTTTACTAGGAATAGAAGCATAATACTGAAGCAACTAAATAAAAGTTTTAAACATACTCAAAAAAATAAGAATGCATTTGTTTGTTATATGAACAACATCGCCGGCTCTAATGCCATATGTTAAAAATGGCAAAAGTCTACTACAATTCAGTGTATTATAGTTAATGGAATATTTTAGACTCTATACTATTAAATTTAGTATTTTAGTCATTGTACTTTTAAAATTATAGCAAATAAGAAAAATAATTAATGGTGTTGGAAAAAACTATTTAAATATTGATAAAATGCTAACGTATCATGTGATTGAAATTTTAAATTTTATACAAAATTATTTTTGGGTTTAGGGTCAGGTTTGGATTTTTTTTGTATAAAATTTAAAATTTCACATTACATGATACGTTAACATTTTATGAGCATTCAAATGGTTTTTTAACACTGTTAATTATTTTTCTTTATTTGTTACAATTTTATAAATACAATGACTAAAATACTAAATTTAATAGTAAAAAAATTAAAACGATTCTTTCACTGTACTGCAAGAACTCCAAGTGAACTTTTACTTATTAAAAACTAAACATCTATAATCATACCTCTGACCTTGGCTCTTCAAGAAAAAAAGTTTACTCCAATAATATCTATGGCCTCAATATTGACTTTAATTATCCTGTAAAAAATAATTTACAAAAAAAAAGGAAAAATAAACAAAAATTCCAATCAAATTATTGAAAATCTTTTATCGAATACGAAGAATAGTTGAAAAAGGAAAAAAAAAAAAAAAGGTGGCAAGAGGGAAGGAGGGGTGGTGGAGGGGGAAGGTTGACAGAGGGAGGTGTGTGGGGGAGGGAGAAAGAAATAGTAAGGATTTCAATTCCACCAGATCGATGGGGATACGAGATTTACAGGGTGTGTGGGAGAGGTGAATTGTCATGAGTAGACCTATCCAAGAGATGAGCTGTATGATAGGCATGGCTTAAATAGTTTGGGTTTGAGTTAAGATTTTTTATTTTAAATCTTAATTGGTCCGGTTTGACCCAAATTATTATTTAATAAAATTTTTTATTTAAATTTAATTATAAAATATATAAGTATTAATATAAAAAAAATTTAATATTTTCATATTTTTTGAACTGTGATTCAAGTTTTTCGAGTCTATTATGCTAGGCTAGACTTTGGACAAGCAAAAGTTTTGCAAATAGGTCTTAGGCTTAGTTTAACATTGCTGCCAAAAAAAGCTTGGATTAAAAAGTGCTTGAGTTGGAAAAAGTGTGTTTAAAAGGTACGGTGAAAAAATATAATTTAAGAACTTTTAAGTGTTTAACATTGTTATGAGAAAGTGCTTTGAAAAATTAAAATGTAAAAAAAAAATCTTTAGAATAATAAAAATTTAGAGATATAAAGATAATAAAGTCATTTCATCCAAAGGCTAATTTTCAAATTGCAAAACTTCCAATTTTTTAGCTTTTTAGTTTGGGTTGTCAAAGCATGATTTTAAGTGTAGAAGTCATAATTTTTTTACCCATTTAATATTGTGTTGACGGTAAAAAATATCTTTTAATCTTAAAACTGTGTTAAGAATAATACTAAACAAAGCCTTAGATGTAACGACGTGGAGGTAGAGGGTGGTTTCTGGTTGGGAAATGAGGGATCCGAATAGAAGAGGGTTCGAAGAGAAAGAAGAAAGAGAAAAAGGAAAGAAATAAATATAACCTGACATCTTTTAGCAGCAAAACTTTTGACAGAAATTTTCGTGGCTTAAAAATTTTATATTTTCAATATAGTTTCCGTTTCTTCTTCAATAATGGTAAATTCTAAAGAAATTTCCTTCGGAATTCCACCATAATAAAATTATACATATTTTCAATGAAATTAAGAAAATTTTTTTAACTAAAAATTTTATTTTAAATTAATTTAAAATATTTTCTCAAAATATTTTCCTAGAAAATTTCTGTCAAAAAAATTTTACTGATGGAAAAAAGATTTTTACCATTATATTTAGTAACAAAATTTTCGGTCTCTAATAGTAAAATTAATAATTCTATTTAACTTTACTCAGAAACCATTTTATGCATGGAATTATTGTATCAATAAAAAAGATTAGCGCAAAAAAAAAAAATAAAAATTTATTGCCTTATTTTTCCAATTGATTTTTGAACAAAATTTACTTCTCCAATAATATTTTTCCTAGGAAATTCATCAATAAAATTTCAGTTTTAATTTCATTGAAAGTTTTAATTTTCAACGATTTCAAATTATCAATTATTAATCGAACACCCGAAGTCATGTTTTCATAAATATTTATATCACTTGTTTAATTTTACACTAACTTTGATATCAAAATTCATTCATTCAAATCGGTCCCAAAATGGTAGTTTAGATTATTTGATGCTTTCAATCTAAGAATAGATTTTATTTAGTCACAAATAACTAACACTAGTATATAGAGTTATGCATTCAGTAATTATTCAGAGTTAATACTTCATTTGTTAACATTACCAATTGCTAAAATCTTGTTAATTAACGAAATTGGAGTTTAATCTAAATGATTCATCCACTTTCTAAGAGAAGTGGATTTGTGCAAGGTTAGGAGCTCAATTCCAACACTTACAACAATTCCTCTTCTCTTACCCCTACTGTTTGACCTTCTTTATAAAATATTATTAATTAATTATCCTTCGAGACATATTATAAAATAAAATCACAAAGTAAATGGTTAAAAATGTGATTTAGTATAACGTTACGTGTAGTTCCATTGAAACATTTTCTTATAAACGATACGTAAATTTATTGTCCAATGAAATGTGTCCGACCCCTTTGAATCTCTTATTGCACACTGCTCTTTCATAAAATTTTCGAAACATATATATATATATATATATATATTTTAATTTTGGATTCAATATGATACTATAAAAATTAATAATTGAAATTGAGTTCATTTGACAAAATGAGACCAAAAGAGACTAACTGATAGATTCATCATATACATTTTTTTTTTTTTTGAAATAGTATGGTTGTTATTAGGGGCTCCATAATTTTCTTTCGTCACGAAAGGAGTGTAAGTTTGTTTATTTGATAAATATTTGTTTAGTCTAATTAATTATAGTATCTTATATTTAATATTTTACTTATCATCTATATATTTGCGATCCAAATTATTATTATTTTTTAAATTATTTCTGTATAATATAGTTATTTAGGGTAAAAAATAAATATGGTTAAAGAGTGCCTTCAGATTTTGCTAATGTTATTTAGGGTCTCAATCTAATTATATTAAATTATTTATGATTTTGGATTACACTATAACAATATTACAGTTTTAATCATAATTAAAAAGAGTGCGCTTGATCTTTATAGCTAGAAAGATAGTTACTTCTTGTTTTGTAATCCAATATCATATAAATATTAAAATGTTATACAGGTATAATGAGTAATAAAATCACAAGAGTAATAAAGCACAGGTTGTTAATTAGAATATATGTTAATAAATTATCCTTTTTATATTTCATATCACTCTTTTTTTTTTTGTGAATTTTATTTTTAGTTTCTGACATTAAATTCACCACCTATTAATACCATACAATTCTTCTAAATCTCTAGAATACATTGATATTTGTATTTTTTTTTATCGTCATGGCCATTTTTCTGGTATATATAATAGTAATTGGGATTTAAGATAAAACGGGTTAAGTCTCTATCAGTTCATTGATCTCAGTATTTCCTTTCTGTGTTTTAAAATTGAATCTCTAAATAAGGGTTTTAAAATAAGACTTTGGTATTTAACTCACTAGTCTCTAAAGTTAGGCCGTTTTGGGAATGACTGAGAACTAGTGGCCTTATCTTGATTATTTTGTTGGAAATGTGAATCTTTCTTGTGATGTTTAGGTGCAAATTTTCTCTCCTGATTAAAAAGGAAAAAAAAAGAAATCATTGAAGACTTGATTCCTCTCCTTTTACCTACTTCGAAGCGAAAGGGAGGGAACTAGCTATATAGAAGGAAATTAAAAAAAATACAAATAACAAATAGGTTAATATATTTTCACCAAAATCCAAAAGTATAATCTTTATTATTTATAAAGATATTAATCGAATTTAGTGTCACGAGTTAAGTGATATCAACTCAAGTAATAAAAGTACAAAATAATCAGTAAAATCAACAAATCAAAAAAAGGGTAATAATATCTTTAAATATTTTTATATAATAATTTTATTTATTCTTAAAAAAATAACCCCTTTTTTATAAAAAAATACCAACATGAAAAACTATTCAACTCTTAAATAAATTACTTTTTTTACTCAAGTAACTTCTCACCCTAAAAAAATTACCCACTCTTTTCTTAACATCTCATCCATATTTTTTAAATATCATTACTTTCAAATTACAAAAATTATATTAAAATATCAAATTTAACGATCCACCTAATGAGTCTAATATGTTTTAATAATAATAATAGTGTCTAATGAAATTGATTATGATAATATTTTTAAAAACATAGTTAATAAATTAATTTTTTAAATTAAATAAAAATGATATGTTAAATATTAAATACTAAAATAAAAGTTAAATAATTTTAATCCATGTCAATTAAGTATAAACAGTCGTGAACCTAATCCTGTTAGTAATAAACACCAGATTATTTATATGTTAAAAAATTTGAAAATGCAGAAATATCCTCCTTGATTCCTGTGAGGATGTTCCCAATTCTTGTGTTCTGTAACACAGCTTGGAACAGAAAACTTAAAAATCACTCTAATTAAAAAAAAAAAAAAAAAAACTCGGCAAAGAAAAAGAATCAATCAATTTCCTGTAGATAACTGGTGTTCCCGAATGAGGCTATCACTGTCCAAAAGCAGACCATGACTTAAGCATCAAATCTGTGTTTGGATGTAGCAGAATCCTGGGAGAGCCTTAAAAAATCTTTCCACTCTAATGCTTTTCTTTCCAAACCCAGCTTAAATACAAAATGCTCAGTGATGGAAGTACCAGAACCCTAAACGTGAAAAGGATGATTTTATATACATATAATATAATACTATCATTATAGAATGGGGATGCTATATTTTTATCAGAGCTTCGGAACTCACAGAAACAACTGCATTTTATAGCTAAAAGACACCACTCATGTACATACGTCTCCATTCAGATTTCAGAATTTGGGTTAAGATCATTGGATTTGATTCTTCTTTCCCCTCTTTTTTTTCTTTTTCATTTTAATTGCAGCTTTTTGTTAACGTGTTGGAGAGTTTGGGGGAATTATAGAGAAGGCTAACTAGACCAGCAAAAACAAAAAACTGTCAAAGCGGCCACTATGGTGCTCTTTAATGCTTTACCCCGCAAGTATCCGAAGCAAGGAAGGCAGAGAATAATAGACTTATGGGAACTCCAAGGAATGTGATTATATGGTTTTGTATCCTTGCCTCATATTTTTTATATTTAGAATCTTTTGTGGCTAATAATAATTGGAATCATCCTCTTTTGACTTACGGGTCCTACCCATTTGGCAACTATGCATATTCTCTAGTTTTTAGTCCAAGTGAACAATGGGCATATGATCGTCGTTAGGTGCAAATGGGATTATAAAGTAACTCCCTTCGAGTCTGTTGTAAGGCTTGTTTAATTGAATTATGCTCGCCATTAGTGTTGGATTAATAAATGTATTTATTGGATAAAAGAATACACTTGTTGGATGAAAATATGTATCTTTTATAGTTAACAGTTCTCGTGGTTTATGAAAAAACTTCTTGATTGAGAAATATCTCTTTAATTTTGTCTTTTGGTAGCCTATAAATATCAACCTCAATTGTCAAAATATATATTTCAAATTAATTCCAAAAGTTAGAAACAATAAAAAATTAGGAAGTTCTTCAATATTGATAATAATAGAATTCATAAGGCTTTGTTGTATCTCGGAAGTATTACTGCCTAAATTCGTTAGTAAACTTTGTGTGGAGGCAAATAACTCTCTGAAATTGTTGAAAAAAATAATATAGATGGGTAGATAAAAAGCGATTTATCTTGTCATGCAGTCATGATTCAATTATTTTTGTCTACCCATTTACATTATTTTTCCTAACAATTGTCACCATAAGGCAAGAAAATTGAGTTATAGAGTTTGTAGTTGTTGCCCTATGTTTGCTCACCTTTTTTGGATAAGGTCAACTTGTGAGTTTGCTTATGATGCTGGCTTTTGATCCATATAAGGCAATGAGATCACTATACAT
The DNA here is from genome assembly GCA_038382065.1 of Adansonia grandidieri. Lineage (NCBI taxonomy): Eukaryota > Viridiplantae > Streptophyta > Magnoliopsida > Malvales > Malvaceae > Adansonia > Adansonia grandidieri. Next base: position 190,979 of record JBBYHK010000011.1, read on the forward strand.
TGCATTTTGTTGCCTTGTAGTTTTGATATTTGTCAATTTTCAATTTTCATGCTTTTTGAGTTGTATTAGTGTTACCCACATTCTAGAATACAACTAAAGTGGTCATTTTTAAGTTTTTGTTCCCAAATGTGCAGCTGTTAAAGAAAAATTGTATTTTTCTATCATTTTTCTATTCCTCAATGTGGCATGCTGTAATTGGTGTAAGAAATATATGTTACTTAATTCCTGCATTTTTGACTCAACTTGTTTCCATCGGTCATTTCATCCAGACCAGCATTTTGCTTTAGATCTTCTCTCTATATGTATGGGATTTCCTATATTGGCTTTCTTCTCTTGCTTATTGTATCATTGGGTTTTATTTGATTTTTCTTTCTTTTCTATGAGTTGAGTACAATTAATGGGAAAGAATGATGGAGACCAAATTTGGGAAATTAAGGTGTTAGAGAATTTCAATTGAGGGAATAATTAAAGGAAAACAATGCAGACAAAAAAAAATTCATGACAGTGAGGACCTAATTGAAAAGAATTAAAAAATATGGAAGTTTAATTTCCTAAATTAAAAACTATTGTAGCGTTAAGAACTTAAATATAATTGGAGGGTAGTATGGAAATTATACCAAGTATGTTGGCTATTTTGAGCCAATAGGATGATAAAATAATAAAAGGGCCAATAGAATTTCAACTTAGAGATTAAGATGGAAATGGCCAATGGGAGGCCAGTTTAGGACATGAAGGGGAGGCATATAGGGGGAAGGAAGGAACTCAAAAAAATCTAATGGGAGCCATATAGAGAGAGCTTTTTTTTTATTATTATTTTTTATGCATACATTTTTCCTTTGAAAAATTTGTAGACCTAGAAACAAAAAAGAGAAAAAAAGAGAAAGGAAAAAAAATTTTTAAAAAAAAAAAGAAAGAAAAGAGAAAAAGAAATCATAGAAAAGATAGTTATCATACATTTTAAAGAAGCTAGAGATCATCTTCTCTTTCATGTTTTTCTTCATTAATTTCTTCATCTTTGATAAACCTTAAAAGAAAGGAAAAAAATCTCGTGAAAAAGAGAGAAAAAAGAAAAAAAAAAAGAAAGAAAGCTTTCACTGTTTTAGTGTAGTGATATTTTTTTTTTCTTTCTTTATTTTAATAATCTCATGAGCTTAAATTTTTCATTTTAAAAGAGTTTCTACAAATATTTCTAAGAAAAAAAAAAGAAAAAAATTGACTTTTTCTAGCTTTTTGGTTTACCTAAAGGTAACTTCTTTTTCTTCTTTTCTCTGTTCTTCTATTTGTTAGAGTTTTTTAGAAGATTTTTTTTTTTTCAAAATAAAAGGCTTTTGTTTGAGGAAAAGTTTCAAGCTTTTGTTATTTCATTTGTTACTAGCCTTGTTTTGAGACTATCCTAGTTTTGGTTTACATTTGCATCTTTTTATATTTGGATATTTACTTGTTTTCACTGAAGTCTAGTGTGGTTTATATCTTTGTTTAAATGCTTCTTCTTTTTCTCTCAGTGAAATGGTTATATGAGTAGAGGTGACAAAATAAACCTAAACACAAAAACCTACCCTAAAAACCTTAGCCCGAACCTGAATCGAATCCAGGTTAACTAAAAAGTTCAAGAAACAAAACTTGATTAGCCCCATCCTAAAATGACATAAACCTAAAATAAGCCAACCTAAAAAAGCTCGTACTTGAAAAACCTGAACCAAGACCAACCTGTACCTGAACCCAAATTTAATATTGAAAATAAAAATAATAAATTGTAATTAATAATTTTTTATAATGTAAAAACTTTAATGGTCAATTTTATTGATTTCTAAAATTTTTTAACAAATTAATTTTATATCATTTGGTGCTAATAAATATTAATTCTAACATAGAAATTATTCAAAAATATCCTTTTATAAGCTTACTTAAAAAATTAGTATCTATTGTCACTACTTACTAGTGTTACACATGAATTTCAGATGTTTCAAATTTTTGAACATATAATTGTATATTTTAGAAATAAATTAAATCAATAACGTGTTCATTAACGAAATTAGCATTAACAAATAAAAGTGTATTCCAAGTACAAATTACATTAAAATATAAAATATATTCTTTTTAATGTTATGTAGAATTAAGAGTACAAAAACAAAGAAATTTAGCATAAATATTAACTCTTTTTTATTAATCAAATAAATTTATTTACTTTTTACCATAATTGAAATTTAGTGTTTTGAAAACAAAGAAAGTTAATGTAAGCCTTAATTCTTTTTTATTTCTTATAAAATAAACTTACTTAACAAAAGTAATCTAAAATGCTTATTTATAAATTTGATAAATCTTATTGATAGTAAAAATTTTATAATAGCAATATAAAATTTGAATAAATAAATTTATTTATTTATTAAGGTTAATGAAAAATTAAACCTTTGAAAATAAAATAATTTAATGTAAATTTTAATTTTTTTATTTATTATAAAATAAACATATTTAACAATTTTTTAATGAAATTAAATATCTTTTTATAAATTAGATAAATCTTATTAATAAGAAAATATTTATTTTTAATAGAAAATTGAGTTTTATATTAAGATTAGATCACTATATTAAAAATTTGTGTAATAACTAATTAGTGATATATTTTTTAATTGCCTTGCTAGTTTTTAAATCATAGTCTTATACTTTTATTTATTCTTCAACTATAGTTATTTGTCCATTTTGATTTAATTATTCATATTTATAATTATATTTATATGTATGGATAATATCACCTATAATGTTTACATGCTAAAAATTTGAGTTCGTCCAATCAATTATTTTAAATATTAGTATGATTTATTTATAATATATCACATTTTTTTATAATAAATTATTTAAAATGTTGATTTTATACAACAAATTAATTTTATATCTTTTTTATGCTAACAAATATTCATTTAAATATATAAATGTAATTAAAAATAACTTATTATAACAAAAGCTTATTTTAAATAATAAATTAATAATTTATTTTTAGATGGAACTATATAAATTACATAAAAATTATTACATCTAACAATAAATGATATAAAAGATACCCAAACTCGACCTAAACTCGAACCTGAGCCTGCACAGTCTAAATGTGAAAAGCCTGAACCTAAAATGATTCGAACCTGAAATTATCCAACCCGAACCTACCCACTTGCTATCTCTAGTCATGAGCTTGATGATCCTAAATCGTTTCAGTTAAGATGATAGGTTAAGTCACATTTGTACTCATTAAGCCTAACCATTTAGCCATTTAAAATGGTTTTTGAAAGGCTTTTCCTATATTATTTTAATCTGGAGTATTTCAATAATCCACGTGATAATAGGTACATTAAACAAAGTAGTGAAGATTGGAACATGATAGTATAGGCCAAAAAGTTTTATGTTTTTTGTAGCAGAACATCTAACTCCATTTTTGATTAAAAACCAACTTCATTAATGTCCCCATTAATCTTTGGTTAAGCCCCCTAACTATCCTTAACAAAATTTAGCCTTTAGCCTTTAGAGGAGTTGAGTTTAAATCTAAAAACTAATTTTCCCAACCCTCAAACCATCATGGTAATACCCTTTTAAGACTATCTTCAAACAAAAAATCAAAATTTTTTACAGCTTAACCCCCTTGGCTAAAACCTTAACCTGATTTACCAAAACCAAACTTTAGCATTTTAAAATGATGCCTTTGTGTTCAAAATCCAAAACCTTTTGTTCAACTCCAAAAATCACCTTGGCATAACCTTTCTAAGACCATTTGAAAAAATAAAAAAAAAATAAAAATTTAAATTGTTATTGGGTATCTAAATACCTTTCCTCATGGCATTCAGATGCCCTTTCTATTTAAGCTAAAATTGCATACTCGAATGTCTCCCAATGCATATGGATGGTGAAAACCTAAAATTATATCATCTTATTTATTATAGAAATTGAGGTGCTTAACTATAAGATTTAAAGCCTAATAGGTTTAGCTTTTAACTAGCATAAGTTTAAAAGTTTAATGTTAACTCAGGATTAGGTTTAACACTTCATGGCCTAGTGTTTCCTTTGCAAAGCTTCTAAATTGCAAGTTTGGGGACCTAATGGCCATATGTCTTTTCCAAAAGTCATCTGAATGTCTAAACAAACACCTAAAAGGTTATTAAATATCTTAAACCAACTTAAATTGATAGAATTAGAATGTAAAATTTCCATTCTTCTATTAAGAAACCCAACCAATTGATTTTGATGTTTTAGTGCTATTTTTGCTTTTTTTGGAGTTGATTTTCAAATTTGGGATCTTAAAGTTGAGTTTCATAGGTTTAAGGCATTTTATTGTCCTTGCTTTTATATGTAAATAGCTAAATATATTTAATTTCTTATTTTATTGATTTCAATTTTCATTCTTAGTTTGAGCCAAATATTCTTAGTTATTTATTTATTTTATGTTTAACTAGAATAATTATTTGAATCCATGAATTTTAGATTGTTCCTTAGTTTAGTATTTTGTTTATGAACTTTATAAACCAAGATTTGTTGTATTACTAAGGTCTATTTATGTGCCTTATGTTCTAGCTTTGCCTAACTAGGTTTATCTATCTATTAAACAATTTAATTCTTTTGCTTTCAGAACCTTGATGTATCAGTCTTGCTAATTTCTAATCATTTCTAATTTTGTTTAAATGGTTTATAAATATCATTTGAAGCTCCTAGTATGTTAACTAAAGGTTTAAGTTTTCATGTTTTATATACTCTGTTTTATTGAAAGTTAATTTTTTTTAATGAAATTTAGATCTAGCTATGAGATTTTGAAATTCTATGAGCTATTTGAACTAAAATCACTTATGATAGAAAAGTTATGGTTCTGGCCTTCTTCATACATCGTAAAGCCTATATTTAATGTGCCTATTTTAATTTGACCAATGGGAGTTTGACTCATAGAATTCATCGATGAGAGTTTGGACTCATTTAGTGCAAGGGTGGGGAAATGTATATAAACCTCTAGCTATAGGTAGTGCCTTTTTCAGGAGTTTTATCTATTTAAATGCATAAATGAGAGTTTGAACTTCATTAAATTATGTCAAAGAGGAACTGAATATGCACATTTTATGATATTTGTACTTGCTAGATTAGTAAATCAAGTGTATTATGAATTTCATTTGAATAAATTTTTGTTATCTTTTATGTTTGATGAATATGAATTACAAGTTTTAAATTCGATTATGTTATCAAAGTGAACATTTGAATTCTAAATAATTGAATCATTTAAAACCATTTTAAAATTCCAACATAAGGATGTCGGGAATACCCTAAATGCAATTTCATTCCTTTATTAAATGCTCATTTGGGTGTTATTTTCTTAAGTATATTAGATTACTTTCTAGGCTTTATGGTTTATTAAATTGTTTATCTTTTTCAAATCAAGGCTTGTTGTTGGTGTTATTTATGAAGATTTTCAGGAAGGTATTTTGTGTGGACATTAAAAAGCCATGTTTGGCTTTTGGTGTTGTTCATGTATATTTAAGGTATAATCTCTGTTAAAATAGCTCGTTTTTGTTGAATTAAGCAAAGTATCTATAACCTAGTTTTGAAGATTGTACAATATACTAAGTGTTGGGGTTTATAAAATGTAAGTTATAATTTTGTGGTTTTAAGAACTCTTTGAGTATCTATGCTTATTCAATTATGATCAAGTAAGAATTAGATAAATTCCTTAACTATTTAAAGGCATGAGACCTTAAATATTTTGAATACTGGATATATGACATCATGTTTATTAGTATGATTTATGTTGTGCTTCTAGTCATGACATCAATACCTTCAAATGAATATATATATATATACTTCTTAGACAGTTTCTTTTATATATGTATAATTGTTTCTTTTTACAAGGCAATATTTTAGATTAAGATATTTTTCAAATCTTTTGTGATGCTATTGGAGAGGATTTCAAAAGTTATGGTTAACATGGAATACTTTTTTGAAAAATGAAAATCTCATAGTTCGTTGGACTATCGGGGAGTATGGGAAATTTTATGCTTAAAGAAGTTCAAGTCATTCAAAATAATGCAAGTTTGCTTATCTATACGATTTCAATAAAAGATGTTTTATAACTTACTCTCAATTCTGATACATATTACATCAAACGTAGAAATCAAATCTAGGTTGTATTAAAAAAAGCTAGATTTAATTTTTGGAAAAAAAAGGCAATATTCTGGATTAAGATACTTATCAAACTTTTTCCACGCTATTAGAGAAGATTCAAAAATTAATGTTTAACATGGAATATCCATTTCAAACATGATTTAGATTTTTTAAAAACCAAAAAATCTTGTATCCTACTAGACTACCTGGGAATATAGAAAATTTTGTAGTTGCATAAATCTTGGATCATTTTCAATAAGAAAACTATTTTTGTTATTTTTAGGAATTATTTTTAAATACTAAGATGAAAAATAATAACCATGGATAATAAAATATAACACATGCTTAATATGTATTGATTTAAAGCCGTCATTAGTGTGCTTTAACCTTCCCCACATGTAACTGACTTTTAAACTCATTTTGTTTTCCATTATTTTAAAGAAACTTTAAAATTCATCTTTTAAAGGGAATTTTAATAATTATAATACTTTTATAAAAGACTACATTTAACAGGAACATGATCACAACTAATCTAAAAAGATTGGTGGTGACTCCTAAACATGACCATTCTGTAATTATCATGTTTCTTCACTAGATCATTTTTAAAAAATGATATTTCAAATCAGCGATCATCATGATAGTTTAAGTATATTGATACTTGTAGATAGCATATTGGTGCGTTTTAAGATAAGAAAAATCAGTGAGCATGACCAATTATAAAAATTGCATTTGGTATATTACTAAGTGTCTTGAAAATAATCCCATGGTTAGTAGTATAACAAATCATTTAACTTGAGACACTTGGGCATCTTATTTTTGAATTGTCATGCTTTGATTTCATGTTAATGGATTCGAATTCTACTTCAGAGAAGTATCTTAAATCACTTTCATGGATTATTGTGGATGCTTAACACTTAGATGACTTCGCTTTGCAAAAGTCAAGCCTTTGTTGTACAAGAAGTAGAGATTGTGATTGTGGACTTTTAGAAGTCCTAACTCTTGGTAAGAAATTTCATCCCATGTTTCTTGGATTCTTGATCAATTGATAAGCCAAACAAGTTTATTCATTGATGGATTCGGTTTTTTTTGTTGAATTTTTACTGCACTTTGATTTATGTTATAAATTTTATGCTAATTATATTGATACTAGCATGTCAGAATCCTTCACATTGCTCTTGACCTATAGAAAGAAATTGCTATAAAAAGTTCTAATAAATATTTTTTTTACCAAAGAGTGAATGGATGTTGATACAAGCCAAATTAATGGTAGTCAAGTGTATAAGGTCTTAGCTCATTTTAGATGGAACCAGTAAAGGTTGTTGCTACTTGAGTAAGTTTAGGCTATAGAGGCTATTGATATTATTGAGGTAGAAAAAAGTTAAATTGTTCAAGAACATTAATTTGTTGATAATGGATGAACTAATATGTTTATAGCTCTTTTTGTGCAAGACCCTATCAACATTGAATGAATTGAAATGTTATTAAATAATTTATTTTTAATTGTAACAGATTTTATTAAAGTATTGCTCATTTTTTTCATATTTAGATGATAATTGTTTACTTAGAGTCTATGCATTACAAAATGTCTAGATATTTTATTATGTCTATGGAGGTAGTAAAGCCTAATGTTTAGGTAAAGTTTATGATCTTTGGCAATTTTGCAATCTTGGGTGATCTCTTATGTGCAATTTTCACATTTGTGCTTTTGCAATTTTGTGCTCATTTCGCAATGACTTTATTTAATGCTTATAAGTTTTGTATCTTAAAGATCATCTTAGTGATGCTTTTTCATTTTTCGTTAATAATTTCCTGGCTATCTTCATGATCACTTTATTTAATGCTTGTTCATTTTTAGACTAGTGATCATCTTAGTGATCACATGCTTTCCAATTGTACATTATATAGTTTGGTGATAATCTTGGTGAATAATTTCTTCGTACTCCATGCATTTTAGGTAGTTTGCTGATTGTCTTGATGATCACTTGTTTTTGCACTTTATAAATTTTAGTAGTCTAGTGAACATCTTGGTGAGCACATGCTTTAACATTTTGCGCATTGTACATAATCTAGTGATCATCTTAGCGATCATTTGCATTTACACTCAATGCATTTTATGTAGTCTAGTGATCATCTTGGTGATACTTGCTTTTTCACTCTGTGCATTTTACATATATAGGTGATTGTCTTACTGATCACTTACACCTACACTTTATGAGTTTTATGTATTTTAGTGATCGCCTTGTCAACCATTGGCATTCATATTGTGTGTTTTATATAATTTTTGACCTTTTGGGCAACCAATTTTATCGATGCTTTATGCATTTTACATATTTTGGTGATCGTCTTGATGATGACTTGCATATGCACTATACATTTTATGCAGCGCTACGAAATTTTGTACTTGTTCATTTTTTGTATTAGAATAATCTTCTTAATGATTACTGCTTTCACACTTGTGTGTTATGTGTAGCATTATAATGTTGACAATCAATAAAAAGATGGATACAAAAAGCTTTCAATGAATTATGTGAAAATAAGGCTATAGCAACATTATCCTTTGTTTTACTAATCTTTAAGTCTTGTAGAATCATGGCTAAATACAATACAATACTTTCATATAACATTCTTAAAATGAATTGCAATCCATGTCCATAAGACCTAGTTGCCTTTATTTTATCAAGGCCACATGCATCCTAACCGATTACTTTGGAGTTCTTGCAAAAGCCTTAATAATTCAATAATAATTTCTTCAACTTATCTGCTGGTTTACTTGCTTTATAGTTAGATAGTTCCAGATCACCAATTAGGAATTGTCCAGTCTTTAATTTTGAATTATAGTTTTTTTTCCTTTTTTTGAGCTTAAACAATGGTGTTCGTTTTAGCTAAGCCTTGCATCTCTTGGAGTATATCAAGATTGATGCAATATGCTTCTTTATTTAATCATAAATAAAAATGTTTAACTTTAGAGTACATAGTTAACTTCTTCTAGGGTTAAGCATTTGAGCAAAGAAAGGATAAAAGTTTTTTCTAAAGTCTTTCCCCAACGAGCATGTAACTATCAACTTATTTTCTTAAACTCTTAGATAGTAATGTATCAGATAGTGTTACTCTTTCCCTTAGAAAAATTATTAAGATTTTCCAATTTGGTTTTATCAAGAGCATCATGCATATTTTCCCTATAGTAACTCACAGTTGGTACATACTCGAACAAGATTTTATCACTATGTTTAATCCCAGTGGTTGAGGCTAATTTGGATAAAGAATCTGCCTTTGTGTTATTGGCTTTTGAGATTTAGGTAACTTATAATTGATGAAATGATTTCCAAAAAGAGTTGACCAGGTCATGATCCTTAGCCAATATAAGGTCACAATTGACCTGTTTGGTGACCAGTAGGAAATTTATGAATACGTATAGTTTTCTAGTGTTTCAAGTGGAGAATAATTCTACACCTACAAAGATGGTTTTATATTTGATGATTGATCGAAGTGATGAAGCCAAAGGATTTGAGTATTGGTTCTTATTCTACTTCTTTTTTAATGCGATCCATTTATAATATATAGGATTGTCATGACGTTTGAAATGTAGATTTTGGCATATTAGACTTGGAGAAATCTCATGGTTGTTTGGAATAGGGCTTTGTCGTCAAGATGAATGGCTCATCACTTGGAAATTAGAGTCGCCACGAAACATTTTGTGCTAAGTGTGATTGGACACCTATTAAAATCGACCCCTTTAAGTCTTGAAACTTTATTTTACTGCATTGATTTTATTATCTACATTGAAAAACAAAGTAAAAATTAGGTTGAGAGGTTGGTTACACGTGCGAAAGGAATAGCACCCCCCACTTTAAAATCGATACTATCTAGCCACATGTTATTTTGGCTTAAGTCTCATAAATTTGATTTCTTGATATTTAAATACGATCCTCCATTTTCCTACAACCCCAACCACTTGGTGAATTGTATGAGTTTTCTCCAAAATATAAATCTTTTTAATAAGGATACCTAATTAAAGAGATTTTTTTTGAAATCTAACCCAATCACATAGCGAAAGAGTTGAAAAAAACTTTAACTAAGGATATTGCCTTATTTTAAATAATGCATTCATATTTTATCAAAGCAATTAATAATTTAATTACGAAAATAAGATGATTAAATTTTAACAATCATGGAATTAACAATCAATTCATTAAATAAAACAAAATAAGTAAAATAGGACATTGATGACATGTATCTTAAAAGAATTCTAAGTGCTTAAGAAAATCATCAAATGGAAATTAAGTCAATCTTAAATCAAATTATGGTTAGCACATAAGAGTTTTCATAAAATAACAAACAAGTTCGAAAAATAGGAAAGAAAATTATTTTGGGGAAAATTTTTGAAAGAGGAATTAGGAAACAACATAATTGAGAATTAGTTGAAAATTGATTATTTCTTGAAAAAATATTTATTAAAAGTATTTAAGAAAATAGTGCAATTGAAATCAAAAGGCATTTTTAGAGTTTTTTTTTTATTTGAATCAAATTTTTGAAAAATTATGAGCCTTGTACTGAGCCTTAGAAGACCTATGACTCAATATTCCAATGCCTTTTATTTCTTATTCCATGGTATTTGAATACCTCAAAAAATAACGATGCAAAAAGGATAAATTATGCCTATTTTTTAAAAACAATGGACAACCTATATAAAAGACACAAAAATTATGAAATAGACTCTAAAAGTCACAAAAGACACTTAAAATAGGGGACAACCCTAAACCCTGACACTTAAACACTGCATGATCAAAGCAAACATGACTTTAATAAGCTTACCTCTAAGGCTACATTTAATCACACTTGAAATCAAATTTTAAAAAAGTGTGAAATTCAATTAACATGGCCTTAAACCAGCATCTAATCTAAGCATTATGTGTCATGATATATCCCAAGTTTATGAAAGGAGTAAGGGAAAAATATGAGCTAAGGTTAGCTCATTAATTAAGCAAACTCTAGTCTCATCTTAGGAGGTTCATTTTGAAAATTAATTTTTCGCTCAAGCAAGCGAGCATATTATCAAACATGTAGTAAACTAAAACATGAATCACTAAGGCATAAGAAAAATGCATGAAACCATGGCCAAAAATGCCTTAGCCAATCTTAGTGCTAGCATATCTTAATCTATTTCACGCTTATTTCATCAAACAACTATCAAACTCATTCAGATCATCAAGAATCAAAGAAGCATACAAAATCATGGCTATGAATCATTATGGCTAAAACTCCCTATGATTATGGCTTAACAGTTTGTTTATCGTAAAACATCAAACATGCATGCAACATCGTGAAATAATGAAGAAATGTTTGTGGTCATAGCAAAGCTTGATATGGTTGAACCTAGCACATAGAGATCATGGTTTTTACAACATCAAATCTCAAATAAGCAAGTGATAAAATTCACCATCGCAACTTAATCTTATAGTAGATAAATGCATGGGAATACATGGAAATGCATTATTACTTTAAGTATTTTGAAACGTGTGCATGGCCATGGCAATGTAAAGTTATTAAACAAATCTAAACCATGAAGAAGTGAAAAAAATTATACTTCCCAAGCTTCCTTTTCGCAAAAATCCTACTAGCTTGTTCCTTTTTCTTTTTTTTTTTGTAGAGAATGAATAGCTAGGTTAAAAAAATGATGAAAACTTTATGCTTATGTGGGGATGGTGGAGCTAAACACCACTAATGGTATGTAAAGATGTCATCTTTAATTACCATGGTTTCCCATATTACTAGTTTCCATATTCACCTATGGTTGTGTATTTCATGGAATTAATCCTACCACCCATTCAAAAATTCAAGATGGCATTTTTCTAATGCCAAGTGTCCACAAAATATCTTTTTTGAGCAAAATGCATGTTGCCCTTTAAATTAAAAGGATAATAACAAGCAATACCTTGGCATATTACCATATTAAATTCAACTAATGCATGTATTTATAGACCAACTTGTATGTTTTTCTTCCTTATCCAATTAGTTCTTTCTTAAGCATAAAAAATTTTAATTATATGGTCCTCAATGTTTGATAAATACCCCTTTAATAGTGCTTTTCAAAAAATGTGAAATTTTTAAACCCCTTGAATTAAGTTTCTTGGAATTCATTTTCAAATGTTTCTTTTGGACCCAAACTTAATTGCACCACCTTAACCTTCTCTCCATTTTAATTTCACCATGCTACAATCAATTTCAAACTTCGAGGTTTAAAATTTTTCAAATTTGAAAGTCAATATTTTGTCTCATACTTAAGTTAACTTTTTTTTTTTCATTGACTTCTATTTTGAAACCTCATTCATTTTCTCTGTGACCCAGGCTTCTTGGATTAAAACACCTAGCATTTGTTTTCCAAAGTTTCCCTTAAAAGTGAACTTAATGGCACCACATTGCCTTTCTCTCCATTTTTAAATTTCATTATGGTACAATTAATTTTTAATTAAGCTCCTTACCATTTCAAACTTGAAAGTCCATTTTTGTCTCGTACTTTGACATTGACTTTCATTGGAGTTAACTTTTTTAGTGAAACCTTTTTATAACTCTATTTAGCTCAAAATTTTACCTCACATTTCATGGGATCCTTCCTCATAAGTGGATGTAGCCAATTTTTCTATTTGACCATATCTAAGGTCTTGATTTTGCAAGTCTTTACTTTAAATCAAGGTTGATTTTAGTTTGACTTTCAAAATCAAGCCTTGATTTGACTCTTATTGTTCTAATTGACTACCAATCTCATTCAGGAGTACAAATTGAGTTGGGTTACATCTTTAATTCTATTTTTTCAATATTATGCATTTAATTTCAATTTTCTCGATTTAGCATATTTTTAGTTTATTCAATTAAGTCCTTTTACCAACCTTTTTTTAAATAAAATTGGGCCTTCTAAGCCATTTTAAACTTTTAAACAGGCCTTGTTATCATCAATACTTAATCTAAGGGAGACTAGACTAGATAATGCCATTGACATGTAAAACCAAGAAAATCGATTAGAAGGCCCAAACAAAATTAGGTCTATACAAGCCGTAGAACCTTCTTTTCCTGAAAGGCTATCCAAATCAACGCCAATGTGACATTTAGCAAAGATTTATCTAGAATTAGTAATTTGATGATTTGTTATAATCCTTATTAGGGTTTTTTAGTCTATTCAACTAGTTTACAATTAGAGTTTGCGCATTGGACTGATGTTGAGAGTTCATTGATGAAAGAGTATTTAGCTAGAAAATTTTCTAAGGCCTAAGCTTTGATAGTTTTTCTTGGACTATATTCTATTCCAAATTCACCAAGTTCTATTCTCCATTTCATCATCTAGCAAAGGCGTCAATTATGCACAAAACTTCCTTTAATGATTGATAAGATAGCATTGTACTAGAATATGTTTGGACTATTATCTGACCAATCATGCTATTATAGATTTCCCATTTTGTAGTACTCTACAAACATAGTAGACTAGAATTTGATGATGTTACTATTCCTTAGTAGGATTGCCACTATTGCCTTATATGAAATAGCCAAGTAGATAGATAAATGCTCACGCTAGGTGTGACAGTTGCCAATAATGGGGAAGAACAAAAAAAACTTTTGAGTTCATCAAATTCTTTTTGGTAGTTGCCATTGCATCAGTATTTTCTTGCACTTTAGAGTACTTAGAAAATTGTTGCCACTTGTTTGTTATTTTTGAAAAAAATTTCTTTAAAGTTCCTAATACCCTTGTTAACCTTAGCATTTTTTGGTTGTGTTACTTTATGCCCTTGAACCAATCAGGTTGGGACATAGGATGTATAGTTAATTAACTACATACACATTACTAGTGAAAGTAACATAAAGTTTTCCTTCATGTTAGTGGCATGATTAACAGTCATGTAATCAGTAATTGGATAAAGCCTATGAAATGCATTGCCTTTGCAAAAAAAATGTAACGAGTTACATCTATGAGATACTTATGCATCAAAATAATGTTTCTAAAAGTCATGTCTTCAAAAATGTTATCATAGCATCATCATCAGTCAATGAGAGCTAAATATTACACCGTAGGAGCCACCTCTAAAATCCTATAGGAGTTATGTGTTACACGATAGGAGCCACTTTTAGAATCCTAATGCATGATGTGATCCTTATTTTGTCTATTTTGTATTAGGCTTGATAAGTACATCAAGCATTAATACAAAGGGAATTTGTAACACCCTAATCCTACATTAGAAAATTATGAAAGATCTGTTTGATATATATATAGAGACTTAAACATATATTTACGAAGCACCTTATTGTCAGCTTTGGCCTATTAAGCCTCATAATTTTGTCCACAAAAGCATCTCACAAGTATGGGTTTAAGTCTTTACATATATATCAAGTAGATCTTTCATAATTTCCTAATGTAGGATTAACTTTTTACATCTTAACTATGGTTATTTGGGTTAAAATCTCTGGCTAGTGCATAGTGAATTATAAAGAATTATTCGTTGTAGATACATTAACATTAACCATAAGTTGTGAGATCTAACATTGTTTGAAGCATAAGTAGACACCGAACCATGATCATGCACGTTCGGGATATGTGGTGAAAGGACTATACTACACTAATAAGTTGGTTATTGAAAGATTTAAATGAGGTCATGTTGACTTTTTAAGATTTAGATGGTCATGATAGGTTGCTAGATCCCGCTCTTGATCTATGGATATAATTAAATTAACTATGCTCATTGCCAACATGTTTGAAAGCTAATGGGTCTCAAATAATAAGATAAATTTGTTAGATTAAATCTAGGATTTAATTAAGTATAACTTGATTAAATAAAAGGTAATTAAGTAAAAGGACTTAATTGAATAGTTCAATTAAAATTTAATTTAAGATAAAATTATATTTGTTAAATTTAGAATTTGTTGTCTAATTATGACATGGTGGATAAGATTGTCATATAGAGGTAATGTCTAAATTATACATACCATGTCAAGGCGAGTAAACCTTGTCTTGGTTGAAATAGGATTTCACCTAGACTATGAATTTGAGTATGAATAAATTTTTCTATCTCACTTCTTGGTTAATTATCCCTTGGAATATTCTTGTAATATTAATTATTTGACAATTAATATTAAACAAGATTGAAATTAAGTTAAAACAGTTTTAACTAAATTAAGGATTTTATGGAGATATAATTATAGAGATGTTTATACTAGGCAATAAAGTTTTCAATTTATTATCTAATTAATAATAATTAGATAATTATATATATTCGATGAATATTATTTATTGAGATGAATATGGAGTTTAAATTATAGACTTAAACTCATGGAAACATTATAAGGCCCATTTAACCTTGGTACACTAATGGCTCGAGTTTTATAGACCGTGTCATGGTTGGAATTTCCTCTAGCTTAACTGATGTAGAATTCAACCATATAAGGCAAATTAGGGATCGATCAATTATTTAGTTAAATTAAGGTGAAAAGTTTCACTTAGTCTTAATTAGATCTTTTTGTATTTGCTTTAATGCCTTCATTAGGGACCATGAAACATGAAACTTGTCTACCTCTGCTTTGGAGTCATATTTTGCAGGTTAACATTATTTTCAAATCACAGATATGTTGTTCCATAAAAGAGTTTTTGACTAGCAGGTCATCAACATAAACACACATTGATCTACCGTTTGCCTTTTGAAAATTTTCTACACTAGCCTTTGATAAATGGATGTAGCATTTTTAAGTTCAAAAGGCATAATTTTGTAGCAAAATAAGCCCTCTCTCATGATGCAGGTGGTTTTCTCTTGGTCATCAGAGTTAAGTTTAATTTGATTATGACCTAAAAATTTATGCCTAAAGTTCATAGACTTGTGGCCTAAAGATGAAATTCTTAATTTATCAACTAAAGTAGAGAGATATGTCTATATGACAAGCTTTATTGAGGTTTTTGAAACTACACATTCTTTATTTTTCATTGTATGTTTTATTATTATCGCGTTGATGAGCTATCAGGTTATTTGACTTCTCTTATATAGTTTATGACTAGAAGCTTGCCATTTCTTCTCTAATAGCTTAGATATGCTCTGGTGCAAATCATTTGTATTTTCTATTTATTAGGTTTAACAAATGGACATATATCATCACATTTGTTTCAATAATAGGCAAATCAATAATAGACCATGCAAAAACATTAAATTTTGTCTAAAAAGTGTAACAAGAATTTGTTAGCTTTGTGGTCTGATAATGAACAATCTATGAAGTCATATTAGTGTTATTTTCTTAAAAGAGACTACATTATTTTGCTCAATTCGTTGAGGTGACTATTGTATTGAACATACCTTATTATCAAACTTTTCTAGAGTCGGTGTTAGTTTTGTAAATTGGTTAATCATGTTGGTTTCAATTGTAAGACGTTGCCTTCCAGCACTGTCACTTTTTGGTTCACAAAACTTACGTTTTCAACCTGAGCTTGTCTTATGGTCTGGAATGATATTAGGTGACATTGGCGAATAGTAGTATGATTGGTTTTTAAATAATAATATTAATAGCAATGAGAAAACTGATAGTAAAGCAACAAATATGACATAGGTTTCTCTCATCAATGATTGACAAAAAATTACATTATAAGTTGATGGTTGATCTGTAACAAGAAATTCTTTCACCATGGCAAGCATGTACTTGCCATCTCTAATAGTCAATGGCAAGCCTTTGGAACCTTCTATAGTAATTAGTTGGTTAAAAGGCATAGATTGGTTTTAATGGTTTTGAATTATCTTGGTTAAAAACCATTTTAGGGAAATACATTGTATTTGGTTTGTTCTATGGCATTATCAATGTCAATCAATATCCATTTAACCTTATAGTTTCCTACCATTATTGATACAATAATAAGGTCATTACCATTGTTGACAGCTATATCCATGTCCTTCTTAGTGAATGTTATCTTTTTTTTTATCTTTGTTAGCAACGTGTCTCTCATGAAAGGAAGCACACATACGACTTAAAAATTATTTTTCAATGGGAAAATATCCTTTCGATTAAGGCCCTTCCCTTTTTTGAAGTGATGGGAGTAAGAAAGTATGGATTCTTGGCTTTTGACCATGAAAACTGATTATCAGACGAATCGCTCATCCAGCTAGTCTTAGGTGGCCACCATAAAATGGCCAACAGTTGGAGTCACCAATGATCATTTGGGCTAGGCATGATCAAATGCTTACTAAAATCGATTTTCTGAGTTACGAAACTCGAGACATTGATTTCATAGTCTATGTGGTCTAAAGATTCAATAGTTGGGTTCGAGAGTTGGTTACATGCAAAGAGATATGAACTTCCTTACGATGCCTGAAATTAGTACCTTTCTAGCCATGTTTTAACTTGGTTTCGATTTCTTTGGTTTTAACTATTCGTTATTTCAACATAATCCCCTTTAGGCATGAATTCACATAAAGTGATAAATCTAAGTTTTAATGATAAAAATTAAATCTGATATCACCTCGGAGAGGTGAGAGCATGGAGATTTTGATAAAAAATAATCTTCAGATTTAATTTTTTAAAAACCTCGATAGTCAATGTCATGTACCGGAGAAATACTAATACAAAACATTGCCTTTGTGATTTTTTAAAAATGGTTTTGAAAACATAAATGCAAGATGACTAACACACCAGAAAACGTGTTGGTAAGATGATAAAATGAGGTAATACCGCATAAAATAAATTGCACAAAACAATAAAAAGGAAAAGTGAAAGATGATTGAAGTATATCTCATAATTATCATCGATTATCTTGAAATAACCAAATTGACAATTTTGGAGATGAGTTTATATTCATTGATTAATTGATGTGTGAAAACTAGGTTTTGAATTTTGCAAAAGCCTAAAATAACGGTAGAGAGAGAAAGTTTGATTTTTTTTCTTAACAATTTTTAAAAAGTAAGGTTGGAGTTTTCCCTTGAAAGTCAGGGTTAGAGTATCCCCGAAGATAAAACTTTTAGTGGCTTTTGAAATTTGAATAACGTTTGTCAAAGCGAGGGTAAAGTATCCCCTCAAAAAATGGGATTGAAGTATTCCTTCAGAAGATGGGGTTTGAGTGTCCCCATGGATAAAAACTTTAATGATTTTGGAAAGACAAGCTAGAAAGATTTATCTTGACAAAGGTTCAGTAATTTCTTGACAAAATGACATTTTTTGACAAATTCTTGACAAAATAGGTGATTTTTATTAAAAAGGAAATTAATAAAATAAAGGTGACTTGACTAATATTATTATGCCTTGATCTGGACCTACAAGGTTGACACACATATTTTGACTTGAAAGGACTAATCGTTGCCACTCAAAGATATTCTAATGTCTCAGAGTTGGATTCAAAAAAGTCAATTAATTTTGATTAATGTTGAAAACAGGGGATCATTATGCTATCCCCTTTTTCGAATTTATTACAAGCAAATTTGGAGATGTTAGAAGCCGAATGAGGTATCATTGGAAAGGTAACTCAATAAGGTTTAATGTAAAAATATTCTAAAAATCCTAAAAAATTGTCTTCTGGGTGGAAATAATTTTTGAAGTTGGGTTTAATGGGACATTGATAGCACATGCAAGAAAAAAAATTGCGTCAAACTTTGAAAAATCATTCCTGACTCATATGGAATTATTAAATTGCAAACAATAACTTCCTCGAAAGAAAATTCATAAACTTTTTATTAAAAGATATTCTAAAAATTAAAAACAAAATCACTGATGGGCAGAAACGGCCCAAATAGAATGCAAATAGCTAATTCTAGGGTTCTATATAGCATAAGTTCAAAAAAACATAACTCCCTCATCTAGAATGATGTAAGGGCAAATAAGATACCATTAGAAAGGTAATTTGATGCCTTTTCAAGGAAAATATAAAAAAAAAATCATGAAAAATTGTTTAGGGTTCAAAAATGATTTTTCAAGTCGTGTTACCAGCACCAATATAAGGGACTTTTCATTTTTTTAGGTTTCTTAGGGCTAACCTCGATATATAGATGTCTGAACATCCATGGTAGAAAAGGATGAGTGACATAGGCTTTACGAGCTTATTTACACAGTATCGACTAGGTTAAGATGATGAAATAGCCCATTGACTATATCACAGACATGAAGACTCTAGGCAAAAGATCAAGGCACCAACAACTTGGAATAATAAAAAAAAAATTTATCTTTGAAAACAAAATATTTAGCCTAAAAAACCCTTAAATTGAAATATAAAAACTTGATTTTCCCTAAGATTAGAAGACCAATGAATAAATACCTTAAGTCCATGGTAATCCTCATTATTGAGGTTAACTTGGGCTTAACTTGGGGGTTTTAAGAAAATAGTTTTTTGAAAAACAGTAAACAAGCATTTTGACAAGCATGTGATGAACTAAATATGATATTTATGACAATAAACATAGAAAACACATTTAAGCAAGTAAAGATAGTAGTTTAACATAGAAATAAGGACAAAAGTGTAAGAAAGATATATGTAATGCATGTACATACTAGAATATGCTTGTGAGCATATAAAACAGTGTATGAACATAGAAAAAGATGTTCTCATGATGTACACATACTGAAAATTTCATGACAGCATAAAGATATGATTTTCAGGCAAAAAAATGCATGAAAAAGATACAATATTCATGGGTGTATGGAACATGATATGAGCATAAAGGGAAGTGTTTTCATGACATAGATAAAGGCTGAAGATTTCATGACAATACAAAACTTAGTTTTTATGCATGAGAAAATCACCAAAACAATGTATGGAACCTACAAGTTGCCAGGTTGCATAAAAGGGGGTCCCTGGCATCATAGAGCATACGCAAAGAGCAACAAACATGAAAAGATGAGTGTAGAAAATTCAAAGTTTTGGTAGCTTTCTTCAGAGAAAGGTAAACTTTTTCTAGTGAAAATGTTACCTTTCTAACCCTTCTTTACTCGCTATGAGGTAGCAAGAAGAAAAGTAAGTAGAAACGGCTTTAAAAAGTACCTTGCATGTTTTTTGGGATCACTTGAAGGAGCTACGAAAATGGGCACTTTTTTTATTGGTTTTTTGGTGGCTAAGGAATGTGCCTATTTTAAAGTGTTAGAAAAAATGTTGGCCTTATAGGACCATGTGAATAGTGAGGATTGCATACGAAAAGCAAAGGCATTTTGGGGTTTTGGTGCATGTACCTTTAATATGGATAAAATACTATGCTCAACTGCCCATTAAATCCATTGATTGGCTCAACAAAAGTAGTAGATCAAGTTTACTTTTGGCAACTGAGTAATGAGAAAGTTCAAGATTGTCCTCTAACAAATTGAATTAAGTCATTTATATGTCCTTTATTGTTGCTACCTAAGCCTTAAAAATTTGATTAAACCCAATCATAAGTCTAATGCTAAGGCTTGCTAAGAATTTGGATGATTTTTGGTGCTAAAAACATGGTCTAACATGTTTTAATGAACTGGGGGCCAAGGGGTAAAAAATGTCGCGAACTAAGCAGTATACATAGGATGTATCGATATATTGCGTGTTGTATCAATACATTTAGGTAAAAAACCTATAACGTATCAATACAATAAAGATTGTATGGATACATTCACAGAATGCATCGATACAATCACTTATGAATCTATACATTTTGAACAAAATTGGACTTTAGTTATGACATAACCCAATATCGATACAATTGACCCATGTATTGATACATTGACTTATGTATTGATATATTCACCTTTTGTATCGATATAAATAGTAAAATTTTGAATTTCGCTAATGTGGAGTCCCTGTATCAATACATTTACGCCATGTATCTATATATGCATGCAAAAATGTGAATTTTTCATATTTTTGGCCCTCTAAACAATTTATCTTGAATGGGAACGACGGATGATTGACCTGTGCTTATCTGTATGACCTCGATGATACCTTAAATAGTGACCTTGGATGTCTCATTTTTAGATTTTTCTTTAATATAATCCCTAGGCATTTCAAATCTTTCCAAAAAATTTTTGCCAGCTATAGTGTCGCCTCATAGTGCTTGACAATAGTCCTTATTTTTATTTTTATTTTTTATTACCTTCTAATTCAATCTCGAGATGATAAAAATTGGTCTAGACAAAATAGGGTGTCTACAATCTTGTTATAATGTTTTGGAAGATGCAAAATTGCCATCACATTCCTCATGTGTGGCTTTCTTATTTATCTACATACTACGCAAGACTATTTGATACAGTCTTCCATTGTATGCAATCTATTTGGGCCGAGTTCCTAGGTGATCTATATTTTTGTTTTATTTTCTTGCAAACTATTTGATCTGCCTTTTTGGATAGCATGCTTAATGGCGCCTTCGAGGTTGATACAGTCTTCCATTGTATGCCTTTATCGGTGTGGAAATCTCACTTTTTTCTGTGGGTGCTTTTGTTTCTGTTGGGCCAAACTAGCAAGGTATTTCAATGATGCCTTCCTTGGCAATGACATTCGAAATATATGTTCATGGTGCATTCACAGCAAAGTAACTTTTAAATTTTGAATGGGCTAAAGCCAGTCTCATTTGCGAGACTACTAGTTAGGAGATCGCCTTAGTGAGCATTTGTCGTTGCCTGACTTGTTAGAATGTTTCATCTAACCTTTGTCTGGGTCTTTGCTATCTTTGTCAGCATGATTCTTTATCTAAGCTTTCAATATTTCCTTCCATTATTTAATTTCTTCTACCTCAGCATATTTGGACACTTTTCAATAAAAATGATACAACTTTTCATGTCATTCATTATTGAGTTCATATCTCAGATGTTCATGGCTGAGACCTGATATAAAGGCCTAGGTTGCTTAGTCATCATCGAGGTCCCTTAAGGGTGGTTGAATTGAAGCGGCAAATGTTTTCTTTTAAAGTTTCTCCTTGGTTCCACTTAAAGCCATTATGGCTAGATTTGAATGTCGGCTTGACTGGCCAGTGACAAAGGGATCGGTTTCTCATCCATCCATTTCAATTCATTATTTCTGGACTTTTCAAAGCTTTTCTTATATCCTTGAGTAAAGCATCTTCTTGTACTATCAACTCAAAATTAATTCCTCTATCTGTATGTAATGTTGTTCAATGGTGTGTTCTGGTATGGTTCACAATGTCATTGTAATGGTGTTCTTGCGTTTGGCGATCAGTTTCTTATGAATCCTTGGCGATGAGACTACTAAAGTAGGGAAGGTAGCCATGGGGGCAAAGGAAATTGCAACAAGGATCATATTTTCAAATTATGGTCAAAACATACTTATTGTGGACCACAAACAATGCTAAATTATTGATGTGTTTTGTGGTTATAGTTAGAGAGTATGGAGGAGCTGTAAAGGAGGAGGCTAGCTAAAGCTAATAAGCACGAAATAGTCGAAAGGGTGTCGATTTGGGCTCCAAAACGTGTTTGGATAGTTAAGTCAATAAGGATATGAAGGAACAGACAGAGAATAACAGAGGCATGGAAATGTTAAGGAACTAAAGATTTTGATCTTTGTCTCGTACTTTTCATATTTTGAATTAGATTTTTTGCGGCTGATAATATTCAAATTGTCTTTTTTGACTGATGGTTCCCATCTGCTTGAGAGCTAAACCTAAATGTGTAGCCTAGGTGAATAAAGGGTATAACAATTATCAAACCTAAATCCTCTAGTCATAGAGGCAACGACAAGTTGGCAGCTTGGCATTGCTAACACCACAGTTCAACACACAACTAAGATCTTTTCCCCTACCATTGGGTTTCATTTCAAAAACAAGTTAAACAACACCCACCAATAGAACTACAATCCATCTCACTTTAGAATACAAAATCAAGCTCACTCCCCCTCTCCCAAAAATAAAAACAAAACAAAAGTTAAAAAAGATGAAATTTTTAAACAGTGACTGCAGATCATCAGGGGACTATTATTTTGTGATCTAATACCCGTCTCCTTTTAGACCGATCGCTTGAGTTTGAACGTTCGAGCAAAGATTTCAATGCGTTTTGCAAGAAATGGACCGATTCAATGCTGTGGTCTTTGTCAGCTGCAACAATCAGAATGTTGCGGATTCTTCCTCCTAGCGTTGCCATTTCTGCTCTTAGAGTCTTCAAATGGAGAGACTTCAGAATCTCGATCAGTTCTGGTAAAAGATCAGATCGGTCCTCGCAGCACAACGAAGCCTTGAATATTGATCTTCCATCACTTGAATAATTGCATGATAGAACCGTGATCTCATCGGTTTCGGATGGTAAGGTTTCGAGTTCAGTTATTTCAAGTGCTTGTTGTTTCAGTTCTTTCACGCGTTGGACCACCTTTGCTAGAAGTGAAGCTTTGTCTGTCTGAGAAAAATTCAAATAAAATTTTTTAAATTAAAACAAAGGATCATAAAGAGATTAAAAAAGAAAAAAAAAAAAAAAAAACCCTAATTCTAAAAAGCCTATTTACTTTCCCAAAAGCGCTAGCCCTGTCTGGAAAAAGCAACGAAATGTATGTTTTCTTTAAAACTGCAGCAGGCAGCAGCTGCTGTTTGAACATTTCGAAAGCTTCAAAAGGCTGAAACAGAATTATAGATCCCAAGATTTTAGAATCTAAAGACTCCATGAATCCAGTCAAGAAACAAGATACTTGTATTTTTTTTATTCTCCAGGAAACGTTGATGGGAAAAGCAAAAGACAGAAGAGAACGTAATAGTCCATTAGAAATTAATTAAGATTACAAAAATTAGAATTTTGGGATCTTTCCCTATATATGATTTTGCAGTTTTTAATCGTTGAAACTGCTCCAAATAATTACTGCGTTACGAAAACGTCAAGTCATTTGACAAATGTTTTTCTTTTTTCTTGTCGTGGGCCTGTGTCCAGGAAATCCAAAGTATTTATTTGACTCTCATAGTCGCAATTTTCCATCGCTTTATTAATGTATTTTTCACTGTAAACAAACGAATACAAAGCTTAGATATATAGCTCAAAAGTTCAAAACTTAGATTCTTTGCTTTATTATTTTAACAAAGGAGTTAGGATTAATTGTCGGGGGGAGGGGGGG
>JBBYHK010000011.1:215109-246422 GCA_038382065.1 Adansonia grandidieri
AAAGCCATTGCCCCCCCCCCCCCCCCCCCCAAAAAAAAAAAAAAACATTTTCAAGAAAGCAAAATGGAAAATTGCAATCCGAAATCTGAAAAAATTATGTTTAAGTCCATGACGATCAAAAACTCATTTCTCTATGAGCTTTAAATTTGTAAGTATGGCTCCAATCCATTAATGTAGAAGGAAGCCCCTCAGAAAAAGAAAGAAAAGAAAAGAAGGAAAGAAAGAAAGAAATACCTTTGAGTTACAAGGGAGAAGGCTCCTAAGCTTGTTGAGATGAGAATTAATCCTTTCTCTCCTTCTTTTCTCAGCTTCTTTGTGATTTTTCAAAGCAGCAAGAGCTCTATCCTGCGGCGTCGTTTCACTAGCAGTAACTCCAGATATCTCCAAAGGGTAGCACGTAGTTGAGGAACTAGAAAAGCTTTGCATAACTGGAAAGTCAGTATTGACAGGAAAGCCATAGGATCCGACACCGTTTTGCGCCAGAAAACGGTAGAGCTCCGAATTCTCCGGTTGCATGCCTTTTTCTTTCTTCTAGTTTGGTGTATGATAAGTAGATGATGATGATGATGATGATGATGGTGATGTTGTTTTTAATTTTTTTGACTACAAAGAAGGAAAGACCAAGTTGGAAGTTAGGAGTGAAATGAAAATCAAAGTGCTTCAGTGCTTTCGGTCGTCTTTGTCTTTAGGGTTTTTAATAATATCTCCAACAAAAAAGTAGGAGTATAAAGTTTTCTACTAATAATTTATTTTTTAAAAAAATAGTATAAAGTTGGGTATAACTTCCCACAAGTTATCAGATTTCGAGGCACTTACAATCTTTTCCTTTTCTTTAGTGCAATTAACTTAGTTGTGAAATTTCTATTTGAGATCTATCTAAATCTTAGCAAAGATTGAATTACTCATTAAATTTGATAAATTTAATCTATATTAAATTAAATTTAAATAGTAATTTTTTTAATTTAGATAGAGTCAAATTATTATTTATAAATAAAAATATTTATTATTTAAATTTAATTATAAAATATATAACTATTAATATAATATTAATTTTTTTAAAAATTTTTTAACATTGATATAAACTTTTGGCAATGTTTAGACTTGATCTAATCTAGAGCTAAATAAGGAAATTAAAAAAAAATAAAATCACGATTAAACCATGATTAGATCTACTAGATTTATCATTACTCGCAAATTAAAATGGTAATAATATTTTTTTCATGTAACTAAAAGTAACAATACTATTATTAAAATTACTGATTAAGTTTAGTATCATAGATCAAACGATACTAATTCAGTTGATAAAAATACAACAAATCCAAGTAGAACTATAAAATCAAAAAATTTAATAAGAATAAGTGTTAATAGCACATGTGCTCCTCAAGCTTTTAAGGCGTATTTTATATTGATCCCTAAAGTTCAAAATATATCAACCAGATGCTCGATTTTAAAGTTTTGTACTAGTGTGGTCCTTCTATTAATAAAACTATTAGAATAAATACTAAATAACAAATGAGACGTGATGCATAAACTATAAGATATGTCATTTACTCATATTTTTTTGTGCACCTTTTTTCTTTTTCAAAATTCATATTTTCTTTTCTTTTTTATAAGTAAATACCAAAATAAAAAATAATTTATATTATAATTTGAACTAATTTATTTCAAATATAATTAATTTATAAGCATATATATATTTATTTAAATTAATTTTATAAAAACTATTTTTAATTTTTTGTTTCTTTAATTTTTCTTTTTTCATTTAATATTCTTTAATAAATAAACTACAACATAATTAAAAATTTATAAATTATATTTTATATTTGAATATATTATTAATTTTATAATAATAATTTAAATCAAAATATAATTATTATTTTTTGTATTTTTTGATAAAGAGGAAAAATGAAAATACAATAAAGAAGAAACAAAACATTTAGGAAACTAATATCAATAAATATTTATGTTTTATAAATGATTTTATACTTCATAAATTAATTTAAATTATAATATAAATTATTGTTTTTGTTTTATTTAATTTATAAAGATGATAAAACGAAAAAAAAGAAACAAAAAAATAAAAAATACTGTTTATAAAATTAATTTTAGATAAATATTTTATATGTTTATAAGTTAAATATATTTTCAAAAAATTAATTTAAATTATAATATAAATTATTTTTTATGTTTTTATTCCCAAAAAAATAAAATAAAATTTTGAAAAAGAAAAAAAGATAAAGGAACAAGAAAAAGAAAAAAAAAAGAAAATATCACATCATAGTCACATTAGCAATTAGTCAACGCCGCTTGTCATTTAACGCATATTCTATTTGTGTATTCATATCATGATCATATATATTATTATATCTAATCGTTTTTGAAATATTTTATATTTACATTAGTTTTGATACGTTAATAATTCATATTATATAGATTTTAAGTCAGGTTGTATTTTAATGACTTTATATTTGTCATATTTGTTTAACCATGTTTTAAATTATCAGGTTTAGCAATTAGTCAACGCCGCCTATCATTTCATGCATATTCTATTTGTGTATTCATATCATAATCATTATATTATTATGTCATAATAATATTTAAAATATTTTATATTTATATTAATTTTGATATATTAATAATTCATATTATATAGATTTTAAATCATGTTGTGTTTTAATGACTTTATGTTATCATATTTGTTTAATCATGTTTAAAATTACAGAGTCTAGGTTCTACTAACAAAAGGATGTGATTGGCATAAAACTTTGCTAGTTGGGCAATTTAAATATGCCTAAGGTTTGGGAATCACTTGCGTAATTAACCCTAAGAATTGTTATGTTTTTTAATATTTGTAAATATCTTCTATAGAAAGTTATATATTTACTTTAAAAAACCACCAAAATTTCTAAAAATTACCCATTTAATAAAACCTATTTATTTTTATTCACTTTTCTAAAGTACTATTCACTTAAAAATACATACTTTTTATATTTAATTTTCTTAAACACAATTTATATTTTTAAGATATATCTACACTCATACAGTGAATATGTGAAATTCTAGGTTTAAATAAATTATCTCTTCATAGACACAAGTAATGCAGAATGCATTATTAATCTGTAAGTTTTTGTCATATTTTACTTTCTTTCATATTTTAAAAAATTTAGAATTTATTATTGCCATATTTTTAAAATAATTTGTTCACATATATATATATATGTATTCATATACGGATATATCATTAGATTTTTAATAAAATTCATCACACAACATTTTGTCCAATGTCTGTGATATATTTTATCTAAATTAGTGTTTTAATTATCACATTACTTTAGTTTTATTGTCGTTAATAATACATAAAATATGATTATGATATGAAAAAATAATTATCACGTTACTTTAGTTTTATTATCGTTGATAATACATAGAATACGATTATAACATTAAAAAATAATAAATTTATAGTTAAAACCGAATTACCATTATAAACTATATGCAAAATATCCCAATTTGAAGATAACTTTCAAAATAAAATGTACATATAAAACACAACAAATATAGCACAAATGTAATTCATTATATGTAAAAAAATTAAAATGAAAGTCAAATTTCAATTAATTTCGATTATATATATATATATATATATCCATTATTCATGTTCATATCGAGAGAGAAAATTAACAAATATAAACCTAAAATCATCATACAATAATTTAGAGCTTATAATATCATTTAAAATATTCTTTTTACTATTTAATCATTATAATATTTTCTTTTGATTCAACAGATAATGTTTAAAAAAAATTCTTACATCAACCCATCTCAAATTATTATTCAATATTTTAATTTTTACTAATAATTTATCAATAATCATACAATAATTCTTATGCAATAGTGACCAGAAAATTAATATGACCTTATTTTTAAAAATAAAAACCTATCCTTTTTATGTCACATGATAAAAAATTTGAGAATTATTTGAATAGTATCACATAAAAATATGCATGAAAAAATAATTAAAATATGACATGAAAAATGACATGATCACAGCATAAATTCTTAAATATATTAAAATTTATATAACACGACTTATTAAAATTTTAAAATTTATATATGTAATAACATAAATACCATTATATCATAAAAAAATAACACAAATATAATACAAATACATTAGTATTTTCTCCGTCTTTCATCATTCCTTTTTTTTTTTTTTTTACTTTCTATCTTTCCTTTCTTTTTTCCTTTGTCACAATAAACTTAAATTAATTTACCTTTAGCACAAGTGTCCCTCAACTGATTAACATTTGTCACAATTGTCTTTGACATTAACAAACTACCCCTCGATTGTTTTCCTCAATTTATTTTTATTTGTCAAATTACCTCTCAATTGACAAGCAATCAATTGAGGTGATAAGTTTCATACTATTTTATAAGATTTTATTGATACATTAATGGTGATAGATAGATTTGAAATAAAAATAAAAGTTTGAGATGACAATATTAAAATTTAGATTAATGCCGATGAAGGTGAAAATGAAACATCATGAAACTACATCTCACCTGCTAATGGTACAAGTTACTCGTATTATAACAAGTGGGATTAGTGCAGTCAGTTTAATTTGGCTTGAAAATAAGAGGCAATGAATTCACGTCTTGAAAAAAGCCAAAGAAAATTAAAAATTGAAGAGGAAAATCAAATAAATTTTACATTTTTGTTTTTACATACTATCACTTTAGAATTCGTACGACATCAAGGAGGCCAGTGCTAAGTTTGAACAGATTTTTTTTTTTTTTCCGAGCAAAATAATTAGTTTCAACCTTTTTCTTTTTGACTAACCAAATTCTATTAAGTAATGTATTATTCGGTGGTTCCCTTGATCATCATGACCAGCCGAAAGTAAGGATTTTTGTTAGTGCTGTTAATGGCACGATACAGTTTTAAATAGAATGAGTGTATTGAAGGATATTGATATAAACATGATTGAGGAAAATTAAGTACACTTGCCAAATCAAGTGTAAAACAATTTTTTTTTTGGAGTGGGGGGGGAGGGAGATAAGAATTTTTATTAAGGGATAATATCATGAATAGCTCATCAAGTATAACCTTTTGTTTAATGTGATGTCTGTAATTTAAAATTATCCAACGTGACATTCATTCTGTTTAACCATGTATAATGTGGTACTCCAACTTAACCCTGTTAAAACTTGTTTAGGTTATGAATGATAAATTAAATTCTGACACAAGGCATTAAAATTAACATTTGAAGGCTGGCATGCAAATTACAATCATAATTGTAATGCTGACATGTAGCATGAAGAGAAAAATCATGTCGTTTAGAATTTTAAAAATGTCAATTATGGGTACTACATTAACACACGAAATGGAAATACAAATACCAAGATTAACATTTTTAAAATAAAAATATACTACATTAAAAATTTCATATATATATATATATATATATTTATATATATCCCTGAGTCCCATCCTTTTTACATGTGTCCGTATGAGTTCCAAGATGTTTTTGTCTAAAATTCTTGTCACCCACGTTGACATGATATCGAGTCTTAGAATTAGCATTTTTTTTTTCTTTTTGCCAATATAAGTATGATTTGTTTCCTAAGAGTACTAAATTTTTAGTTTTAAAATCGAACTTTGACAACTTAAAAAAGAAAGCATTTTTCCTTCTAATTATTCAAAAAAAAAATTTTCTCTTTCACATGTGATCAAAATTAGTGATAAAAAGACCAGACCAGTTCATCGAGAACCAAAAGCTTGTTCGATCTGGTGCTATACATGAGATTGAGTGTTGCTTTAACCATCTTAAAATTAGTTCAAGTATTTAAAAAAAAAAAAACAAAGAAAATTAGGAAAAACTAATTTTTTATTTTTAAATTTTTGTAAAAAATTTTTGTAACTGATAAGATTTAAATTAGATTTATATTAAAGACCATACTACTATGCTAAAATACATGTTATTATTAATTATTAATTATATTTATTACTTTTTAATATTAAATGTGTTTTTTATATTTAAAATTATTTTAATTCAAATTAACTGATTGAAACAATCCAACTAATCAGAACAATTAAATCAGTAACCGAGGTCAGTTAGATTTTTTTAACATCGATCAAAATTACTTAAATTCTTCGTTTCCTCTTTAAAATGTTCTAAAAAAAGTCTTTACTCCTTTGACATTCATTCTCATTTACCATAAAAGTTCATTGTGAGACTTTCATTTTCTCTAAAAAAAAAATTACTTTGTCACTGTCTTATTCATCATAGTTAAAATTTTTATTTTCTCTTCTGAATTTTTCAAAAGAAGATATTAAATTGCTCAGAAGTCAGAACAAAACAAAAAATTACCAAAATTTTGTCCTTCGAACATATAACGGCTTTTGTTTGTTGGTGGATATTTTAGACCTTAAATTTTTGGGCCTTATGACAAACATTAGTTTTGGGATAGGTTATTCAAGTGGCTACTCCTACATCTCCGTTATTGATGGGTTTCTTGGACCCTTAGACACTGGGCCTTAGGCCTGATTATAACAATGATCAACTTTATTCAAGATAATTTCTCGTGTGTATATATAATATATTATTTACTAATATAAAGTGTCTGGTTAATTGGGGTTATAAGTTAGATAATAATAATTCAGTTAGTAAAATTATTATTTTATTAAAATATTAAATAGAATTTATACTAATGATTATAAATTTAATGATATTATTGTCTTTTTATAAATTTTAATAAGATAATTTTATATAATTAATAAAAAAAACCATCCGGTTTTTCTTGAAGCACTACCCAACCACCTTCCCTAAAAAACTACCCACATCTTATTAAAAAAAAAAAAACTTTTTTTTAATCACTCATTTTGTGGGTTTCTCAAATTATATATAGCATTAGCAAGAGAGTTTTTAATAAATAATGTCAAGACTTGAAACTTGTGAGAAATTATCTAATTTAACATGTAAGTCTCATGGTTTTATTTCAAAAGATGCCTCACAAGTTTAAATTTAAATCTTTACGTATATCATAACAGATATTTAAAAGTTTTCAATGTTAGATTAAGGGCATTGCAAATATTAAGCACACATATTAATAGCAAAGAAGATATAGAAGACTCGAAATGCTATTTTTATTTTTACTTTTTTAAAGAGAGATAATCAAAGTGCATGAACTTACAATTGGCACAAAAGTTTGCAGTTTTAATCTCAATCCAGTTATACTAAAGGAATCTCACGCGAATCATATATTCTCCACCAGCTACGGTTCACCAATTTTATGTTAGATTAGTATGTACTACACAATTAAAGCTGCAAGCAATTAGCCATAGCCATGGGTTAGTGTGCTTTTGTCGATTATGAGAGTTAATCAAACCTTTATGCAAATAATGCACATAATTTGAGCGTAAATGCATGTAAAATTGCGTGTAACTGTCCCGATGTGATTCTGCAATTTGATCTGCTTTTACTCTGTCAATCTATGATGTTAGTACTCATCTATAGCTCATGCTTGTTAATTGTAATTTTTTCTTTCTTTTTTTATTTCATTTTTTCTCTATGTTTTCGTACTTTAAAATGATGGTTACAATGATATATTTATTATCAATTAATGTCATCCTCACCTGCTGCAAAAAGGGAAAAGGAAAACATTGCTACCCTGAGCTAGATGTGATGGAGGCAATAAGGAACACTGGAGGAGCCAGATTTAAGTGTTACCCCCAATCTTAAAACAAGCTATCTCTAAAGGAGAAAATTAAACATTTCCACTGAGATATTGTTGTGCGAATTTGTTAACATAAAACCTTTTATGTACGCTATGTTTGAAAGAAAACAATAAAAGAAAAAAATTTAAAAAAAAAAAGGTTAAGGAAACTAAAAAAAATATAAATTTTTTATTTAGATAACTTTCCTTTCCTCTTAATTTATTTCAAATTAGATTTTATAAAAATTGGACATTTTAAGGGAAAGTAAGGGATACTTAACTCCCTTTACTTTCCCTAACTAAAAAACTTTTTTTTTATTCAAAGGGAAATGAATCTCATTTCTCTTGTTTTACTTCAGTTTCTTTTCCTTTACCCTTATTCAAACATATGGTTAGGGTTTCAAAGCAGTTATTGCATGCAATTTAATTAATAGGTGCATTGATTAAAATGCCTTTGAATTTCAAATAAATTATCCAAAAAAATGTTAATTTCAACTAAATTCTCGAATACTGTTTTTTTGACACATGAAAAATTATCAAATTGTTTGACGTATCTAGTTAAAAATCACTAACGCTATTAGTAAATATTACGTGGAATCGTTAAACACTTTAGCGATTCCTACATGGAATCGCGAGTCACTTTAGCAATTCCTACATGGAATCGCTAATCACTTTAGCGATTCCCATGTTGATTCGTTGGTAGCTTTTTGTTATTATTGTCATGTTATTATTTTTTTAATAATATTGTTAGGGTTATTATTATGTTAGAATTTTTTTACTTATATTATTATGTTGATATTTTTTAAATTAATAAAAGATTATATTATTAATAAAGAAAATATTATTATAAATATAATAATAGTTTTTATTATTAAAAAATTATTTCATTTATGATTGATGACAATAAATTTGTTTCTTTTGATTGTAATAATGTAATTATTTTCAAATATTTAATTTTTAATCTAATGGTTTTAATCATCTAATTATTTTTTAAATTTAAATTAAGGGTTGTAATCGTCTAATTATTTTAAAATTTAGGTTGTAATCATCCAAGATAGGATTCGCTTGCCGATCTAGCAATCTAAAATAATTAAAATTTTAAAATAATTATTATTTTAAAAATAATTAGACAATTACAACCTAATTGAAATTTTAAATTACAAAACTTAATCTAAAATAATTAGATAATTACAATCCTTAATAATTAGATGATTATAACTTAAATTTTAAAATAATTAGACGATTACAACTTTTAATTTAATTTTAAAAAATAATTAGATGATTACAATTTAAATTAAAATTTTTAATTAAACAAATTATATTAAATTAAACATTTTAAAATAATTATATGATTACAATCTAAATAAACAAATTTATTATAATTAATCATAAATGAAATAATTTTTTAATAATAAAAATTATTATTATTATATATATAATAATATTATTTTTATTAATAATATAATCTTTTACTAATTTAAAATTATCAGCATAATAACATAATTAGAAAATATAAATATAATAATAACCCAAACAATATTATTAAAAAATAATAACATTGTAATAATAACAATAGGAAACCAGCAAATTTACACAAGAATCGCTAAAGCAACTAGAAATTTCACGTTGAAATCGCTAAAGCATTTAACGATTCTATTTAAGATTCATAATCACTTTAGTGATGCCTCACTAGACATGTTAGTTCATTTGGTGATTTCTCACGTGACAAAACAACAATACTCTTATAATTTATTTCAAATTAATATTATTTTAATAATTTATTTAAAAATCAATGATACTTTGGTCAATGTAACGGGGCCAATGAAGTGGCTATCTTTGCCTCATCATTTGAGTTTTTCCTTTTTCTTTTAAAGGCAAACATTAATTATAGCATCCAAGATAGCTTTACTCATTATAGATATGTTGATTTTGTTGCTAGATAGCTATTACTTCCAATTCGAGGGCATATTTTCCAAATAGCATAAGAATGAATATTATTTTTCCTCCCTTTTAGGGCTTGGCTAGTGAAGTGAAGTGAAACAAAGACTATTTTATGCTAGTGAACTATAAGAAATTTAGCTTTTCAACTCTAAATTGCTTTTCAAAATTGTTTTTAATTTGGGTAAAGATATGTTTACTTCAAATATACTTTTAAACAAGAAAAGCCATATGACAAGTATACTTCAAGATTGTTAAGTGTAGGCATAAATTTTGATTTTCTTAAGCCTAAGTTTCATTTCTATTCTTTCAAATTTGCTTTGAAAATTTTTGAATCATTTCTCTTTATTAATTGTACCTCAAAGAAGTTCTTGATTATGTTGACTATAGTTCTGGAAATTGACTACAGCATCACCTAGACCGATTTATAGGTTGGGTCAAGTTAAGTTCAAGCTACGTTTAGACAAGATATTAACATTTTTTATGTCTACCCAAACCCGATCTGGCCTCAAATATGGACAACATTATGTGGCCAAGTCCAACCCCAATTGTTAATAAGATACCTTAGGCACGACCTGCCTAAATCCACCTTTTTCTATTTTTTTTCCAACGATTCTTAATATGCAAGAGTGATATTAGTGTTGTTGGATTTAACCATGCAAGTACATGTATCGTTAACAAGTAATATAATGACGTAGTATCACTTTCACAAGAATCATACTAATTTTGTTACTTACTAAAATTAAAAACAACATAATCTTATTAGAACAACTGATTAAAATTTGTAAATTAAAATTAAACTAAAATTAAATAAATAGCAAAGCAAAGAAAATAAATAAAGTTTATTTAATCAATGAGAAAAACTTAGGATAACAACTTTCCTCAACACTTCATTTAAATTTGTTTTACCTTTTTACCTTGATTATTGACAATGAGTTGCTAATTTAAAATTCTAATTTATTTATAAGTACCTTCCGTTGATCTTATAAAAGCTTATCTCTTAACATATTTACTATATTCCCATCTAAATTGAATTAAAGAGAAAATCATTAAGCTTAGACTCTGTTACATATGACATGCTCCTATATTCATATCTAATATGCAGATCAATTCATCATATAAATGAATATGAAACATATGTCATTTAACACAAAATTCCTTTTTTTTTTATAGTTTATCAGGGTTACCTAATCAATCTAATTAACAGCCAATCAATTAGAAATATTAAGAACAATATTAAACAAACAATTCAAATATCATTAAAATAAGAAAAGAGATTCAACTAATCGAAACTACATGTTGAGTTCTATTAAAGATTAAGGAAAAGAGAAAACTAAGAGTTGTCTGGTCTTAATCTTTTTGCTTTTTCAATCCATTCTTCTCCATTTACAAAGTCTTGATGGTTTCTTTCCTCTTAAGAAAACTAAGGTAAATAAAGCCATGAAATCTCTCTAAAATATATGTAACTCTATTCCTAAAAAGTCTTCTATATAGCCAAAACCTTAGAAAGGAAAAACTTAGGATGCAAATAACTTAAGCAGTTTTATTTAGGAAGTTATCCAGCTGAAACACGCTTGCTTCCTTAATGTGTTATTACACCTCAAAAACTCCTTTTGGACTTTAGGCCTAAAAAAATTCTAAAATATGCTATAATTTAATTATAAATTAAATAAATAAAACTAATATAAAATAAACCAAAAATTAATTAAATATAACTAAAAACTTATAAGACTTAGCTATTTTAATGCATATAATGAGATTAAATAAATCTATTTAATAAAGTTATCAACTAGCAATCCACAGGAGAAAACAAAGAAATCTGCTTGAGGAAAAAAGATTAAAGAAAGAGATCATGTGTCATTACACTCACCAGTTATAATAAAAATTCAAAAGTTGTAAACATAACTGCCTTTTTTCTTTGAGAATTACAATCGAATGAAAGGGATTCAATGCTAGGCCTAAAAATAGATCTGATGGAAAATAATTCAATTAGAATAAAAATGAAAGGATTTAAATAATTCTTTGTCTGAGAAATAATAATGGTTAGGCTTTCTAGGTTAGAAATGTTAGAGATAGACAAGCTTAGAGGCAAATGGGAATTTTCTTTGGCTACCAGTATAGCCTCCCATTAAATTTTTAGGCAAAATTTTTTGGGTCCTGTTATTTTCCTTCCTCTATTAAAGTATACAATTCAAGTTGGGTCAGGTCAGGCTTTTCACTGCCTAAGGCTTGACCTATTTAAAAAAATGGGTATTTTATTTTGTCCAAACTCATTTTTCAACCTAGCATTTTTGCCCAAACCCTCATAAATATCAAGTATTCCTTTAGCTTGGGCAGATAGCCTGGCCCTTGAATAGGTCTAAACATCACATATAGTATGCAAAAAATTCAAATCCTTGAAAACATCTTCCCCAATCATTAGAACATTTAAAGTTGTTGCATTTATATCAAAGTTCTCCAATGATTTGATACTTTATATATCTAAACAAATTTGTAAATTTAAAAAAATTACTTAATAAATGTAATAATTATTTTAGGATTACATACTCATTTAGCCACATATTTTAGTTTGATTTTCAGTTTGGTACCTAAAAAAAATTATCAACTTGATATATAAACTTTCATTCCATCATGCATGTTGGCTCTCTAGACTAATGCCATTAAGTTAATTCTGATGTGGTAGGAAACAACCAATGAAAGCTTAACACATGGCAAAAATGTTACCACAAAAAAATTATAAAAAATATTAAAATATCTAAAAAAGTTTCTAGAAAAATTTTTTATGCTGAAGTGGCATTTTTGTCACTTGTCAAGTTCTTATTGGTTGTTTTATGCCACGTTAGCATTGAACTAACGGTGTTAATCGAAAAGGCTAACTTGTAGAACAAAACAAAAATTCAAGTACTAAATTGACAATTTTTTTTTTAAGTACCAAATTGAAATCGAGATAAATTACAAGGGCCAAATGAATATTTAATCCATTATTTTAATATTTGAGTAATTTACCATTTTTATAACAAATACTGAATAATGATAAGTAATGAAGATTAGATGATCAATAATTTATAGACATGAAAATTTTAGATACGATATAGTTACATGACACATAAATGACATATGATATATAAGATAATATCATGATCCTATTAATTAATTAGATTGTGATTAAAGAAAAAATAAGGGAAAGTTCATTTTCCTTCTCTATACTTTAAAGTTTTGACATATAAGCCTCTATTGTGACACTTATATCTCATGTATTTTTTAAACCTTCTACCACAACCTAACTCTATTAAATTTTACTGTGAAATGACAATTTTACCCCTTTAACCCATTTAATATTACAAACCCAACTTCTTCCCCTATTTTTATGCCTATTGATTTTTCTTTCTTCTAAATTAGTTTGCTCCACCGTCTCTTTCTATTTTCTAAATCAAACCCTAACTTTTGAATTAAAAGGACCACTAGCAGAGTCTTTGAAGCCTAGGACCATTTTGCCACTTGGTTCATTGTTGGCCAACAAAAGGTAAGTTTTTGTCTTCCATTATCTTGAAATCATTAAATTTTTTGGTTATTTAAATGTTCTGGGTTAGGGTGAGAATAATTAGTTTAGGGTTTATTATATATTTGTTTGAAAATAAAGGTTTAGAGATAGAAAATGACTAATTATTGCATCGGTTTTAAATTACTTGGTTTAGGGTAGTTTTTACATGTATAGGTTTTGCATGCTACAAGGGTTATGTTTGAAATAGTTTTTATTTGAAATTAAATTTATGATTGTGAATTTCTTAAAGTATTTGCTTGTTTTGCTATAGGGTTCTAATGGGTTTTAACGGATTAACTTTGAATTTGTTCTACGGGGGTTACTTTAGTCAAAATCTAAAATTTATGTATGTGAGAGATGTAAGAATTATAAAGGATATCGATACTTTCATATTATAGCTTGCTTGTAGCATTTGTGAGCATTAATGTGACATCACTGAGTATAAAAATGAATTATTATGTACTTGGATTTAAGTTAAAAATGGTCTAGTAAGAATTTAAAGTGACAATGATGTATTTATAATGTTAAAATTTTACAAGAATGCAAAGAATTGTAATTTATACAGTTTCAGCCATGATTATGATTATAAGATTATTGTTTTTGATGAATTTGAATCACTCATAATGCAACCTATTTATGTATTAACATTAGAAGAAGAAGGTGACTTAGGTGCAGCTATTGAGGGAGCCAAAGGTGCATAAAAGATAGTTGAGATGGATAATGGCCCTTATAAGAAAGATGACCCAAGAGCTGCAACACAATTAGAAGAACATCCACCATATTTTGTTAATTTAGTGACGAAGAGCAAGAAGATACAGATGGAACTGAATTAGGTGGCAATAGGATGATAAGGAAAAGGGTTTAGATGGGGTTAAACTGGATAGTAGGGAAGAAAAGAATTTAGATGGTTTTGACTGGAATGATAAGGAAGAAGTGGATATAAATGTTATCCAATCTAGTGAGAGAAGGTATAAAGTATATATGTTGAGGAATAAGAAACTAAAGGGTGAAGAGGCTAAAGATAAGAAAAAGGATATAGGCGAGGAAAAGGTTATAGGTGGGGAAAAGGGTACAGATAGGGAAAAGGGTGCAAATAGGGAAGAAGGTATGAAGGTAGAAAGTAGATAAAGTGAGGAACAAGTAGCTATGAAAGGTGAAAAAGCTAAAAATAAGGAATAGGGTATAGCTGGGGAAAATGTTGTAGGTAGGGAAAATGGTGCAAATGAGAAAGAGGGTGCAGATGGGGAAGAAGATACAGTGGGAAAGAGGGTGGTGAAGATGTAAAGGCAAAACATATGAAGGTAGAGATCATAGAGTAAAGTTTGACATAAATGATGATTTTAATGAGGTTTTTTTAATAGGTTAACAATTTGGAGTCTTTAAATGGGTTAGATGATGAAACCAATATACAAGGTAGTAGATTTCTCTCCATCTAATTCTAATAGTGATAACATTGAATGAATAGTTAGGATGAAATTTGCAAATGCGCAACAGTTGAGAGTAGCCTTGAAGAATTGGTGCATACAAAGGGGTTATTGTAGACACCTCATTTTGTCAAGACTAGCTTTTGGTATCTTAAGAGGTAGGTAAAATATGACAAAATAAAAAAAATATAAATAAAGTTAGGGGATGATGTCGCCTGACAAAAAAGTTTTTAGGAAGTTCTAAAATACCTATGGGATGTATTAAAGAAAATGTAAAAATAAGGCATCAAATGCCACTTTTCATGGTGTCACCAAGGTTATACATAAATCAATTTCCCATTATTTATGACCAAGTTGAGGTAAATTGCGAAGTCACAGATTCATACAAGTTATATTGGGGTGCAAGTATTGATATGAGGCATTTATGATGCGAAAAACTTGAATTTTCACATGTAGTATCGAAACAAGAGGGTTTGGTATCGATACCCAAGGTGTGGTATCGATACCTAGCATGTTTGTATCGATAAAGTCCTTGGCAGTAGTTAAAGTTATGATTTTTGGCAAAATGTATCGATACACAAGCATGAGTATCGATACAAATCCATGGAGTATCGATGCTGGCCTCTAAGTCTCAAGACTATAAACATTTTTTGCTCTTAGTATCGATAACACAACTCATTCTATCAATACTCAGAAGTAAAATGTACCTTGTGTATCGATACAACATGTTCTGTATCGATACACCAAGGCATATTTGCCTAGTTTGAGCCATTTTTTAGCCTTCAAAAACTCGATTTAAACATGTTTTTGCAGCAAGGAACTATCATATAACATTGCAAACCGTAACTATGGGTTCATTAATGGATTCTAACAAATTTTTGGATTTCAAACAATTAATGACAAATGTCACTTTCATAAGATATATGGGTGTAAGAGGATGGCAGGCATATCTCCAGCTTGCAAGCTTTCACAGCCTTTTTGCCTCCTTACTCAACATGGCAGAACCAATAAGAAGAGAGTCAACTGAACATGGCAAATAGAGATATGCCTTGGTGCAGAAGAAAAAATCAAAAAGTGCCCTTTGCATTGTCTTCTAAAATAAGGGGTTGAACAAGAAAAAAGGAAGGACACAACCAGCTATCTCAAAAATAAAAATCTTTTAGCTATCAAAAAGCTCCCCAGCAATCCCAGAAAACTTTCCATCTATTCCCATAAATCTTCCAGCAACTTTAGCTCTAAAAGTTCACCAAAAACACTGATCCATTGCTTTTCACCTTTAAACAACCTCCGTTCTCGTAGCTCCCTAAAACCATAGCCAGAATACCTTCAAAAATTGAACCTTTCACATATTTTCATCCTTAAAACACCTCATCGGCAACCACATTATTGGAAAGCTCCTTCCTTTCACCTTTTTCTTGCTAAAGAATAGCAAAAAAAGGGAAGGAACTGAGCTTAAAGTTATTGCTTTAATGAAGGAAGAAACTTCAAGCCTTTGCTAGTATATCTTTTACCTTGTCCCATGTGTCTTCTGTTTTGATCATATATTTCATTTTAGTAAGCCCGTCATTCTACCATGACCTTGATGTTGTGGTTGTGGGATATATAAACTCACCATACTTCATTTTCATCATTACGCAACCTCTGTTCATGTATATTTTGCCATGTATCTTCCATATTCACATATACATTACATATTTAATTGGTCACCTTGGCATGTTTTAGGTATGTTCAAACATTTTCTTGTGTTTTAAGGAGTCTCATGAAATAAAAATCCTATCTCGACAACTCCAGTATCCATCCCCTTGTTCAAACATGTTCATATCATCTCTATGCGCTTTATTTGTCATCTTATTGCATTTACCTATTTCCATATCAAAATATCATATTTGCATGTTTGGATGTTTAATCCATGTTTATCTTTGTATTTACTGTATTTTGTTCATGATATCTCCATTAAAATGCTTACTTGTCTCTTACAAACTGATTTTTTAGAAAACTCCCCAAGTTCATGCTACCTCCAATAGATGAAGAATATCATAGACTTAATGCTTTCATTAAATTGGTCTCTCAATCTTGGGGATGAATCAACATTTCAGCTCTAGAGTTCATGGTGAAATATGTTTATTTTTCAAAAAAAAAAAAAGAGGAAATCTTTTTTAGTATTAAACCTTGATCTTGAGACTCATGTTTATTTTGGTGACATGGTCAAGGGGTTGTTCCATCATCCCAAACTACTCCGGGATTGTGGAGTGAACTTGTGAAGTCCCTTTTACTTTCTGTCGTAGACGTTCATACGTCCTAGGCCCGAGTCCATCTTCGAAAAACAAAAATATCGAATAATCCCCCCTGTTTTTGCTCTGACAGCATTATAGTTCGAATTTGAAAAATTATTTTTGAGTGACAAAATATTCCCTCAGATTTTTCTAATATTTTTCCTTTAAAGGGCATCGAATTACCTTTCTAACGGTGTCTTATTTGTCCTCAAATCATCCTTGACAAGGGAGCTATGATTTTTTGAACCTTCGCTGTCCAAAACCACTAGAACCAAGCATACAGCATTCTGTTTGGGCCAGTTTGACCCATTAGATGATTTTTACGAAATTTCTAGATATTTTTCCCAAAAAGTTCACAAAATTCCCTTTTTGAAAAGTTATTATTTACTATCTAACGATCCCAGATAAACTTAGAATAAGTTTTCAAAATCCATTATGCCTTTTTAATTGTACATGTTGCCAATGCTGAGATGAACCTAACTTCAAAAATTAATTCCACCTAGAAAGTTATTTTCTAGAATTTTCAAAATATTTTTATATTAAACTCTGTCGAGTTACCTTCCTAATGGTACCTCATTTACCCTTTGAAATCTCCAGATGCACTCGAACAAAATATGGAAACGGAGATGACATGATGTTTTCCCCTGTTTTCAATCTAATTTTCAAATCCTCTTTTATCGGGACATTTGGATGTCTCAAAAATGTGCCCGATTGATTCCCACCACAACATCAACCCCTTTTGACTTAGATCAAGACTAAAATACAAAAAATAAGATTTCATATTAAAATTTTTGCTAGTGGAGATACTCCAACTCCACTACTCAAAGGGGATACTCCAACCCTTTTTTTAATCAAAGTTAAATTTTCTCCTTGTCCCTAAATGTTTCCCTAATTTGGGATACTTTAACCCCACTACTCTGAAAGGATACTCCAAACCCATTTTTTTAAATAAAAAATAAAATTTTTTTATTCCTAACTATTTTCATAACTCTATTTTAGGGGACACTCCAACCCCATTTCTCTGAGGGGATACTCCATCCCTATTTTTACCTTAAAAACTTAAAACTTGCTCTCTTCCAAATACCTTAAACATTTTTGATAAAAATCCTCTTTGTTCTTCAAATTACCACCGAATCCAAATCAGTCTCTAAAATTGTCATCCATGTTATTCTTTAATAATCAAAGGCAATTATGAGGTACATTTCTATTGCCCCTCCATTTTTATGCTCTTTTGTTTGTGATTGCTTGTTTATGATATTATTATATTTCTTACCTATCGCCTCACTAACTTGTTTCCTTTTGTTGTGATATAATTCATATTTAAAATTCATTTTCTAATGAAATTTACAAAGTGATGTTTCTTGTTGGTATCTCTCAAATGCCTACTATGAAACATCCAATTTTTTAAAATCCAATCCGAACATCGTTTTCATAAAAAAAATCCCTATGTTTTTCACATCTCCGAGGTGCATAGGTGATCTAATTTTTCTTAATAAAAAACCCCGGATTCACATTTTCCAAAATTTCATGCATTAAAAAGGATTATATCTAAATAGAGACCAAATGAAAGCAATTTAACCAAGATCAAAGTGAGATATAGTTAGTAGGTACCAATTTTAGGCATCGTGGGGATACTAGTCCTTCGCTGCATGTAACCAACTCCCGAGCCCAACCAACGAATCTCTAGACTTCGTAGAACTTGAAATTAGTGTTTCAAGTTTTTTAACTCATAATATTGTTTTTAATAGGCATCCAATCACGCCTAACCTAAAATGATCGATGGCGACTCCAAGTTTGTGACCACTTCATAGTGGCCATCCGGGCCTAGTTGGATGAGTGACTTATTCTATGGTCCCTATCCCCTTCATATTATCACGCCTAATCCAAACCTCAATCAAGGGATAGGTCAAAGGCTCAACCACAACCCACCACCATTTATTCTTAAGTTGAGCACGCCATGCCCTTCAAATCATCCAAAGTTTTAAAGGCCAGGCACATGGCGACAGTTATGATTATGTACTTCAAAAGAATGAGACAAGTAAAGTAACAATTCAGTGTAAGGTACAGTGAACAACTTGCCCATTCAAAGTGCATGCATTATTGGTTGGTGGACAAGCCACATTTCAGATAAAAACATTTAATCCATAGCATAACTGCCCAAAAGAGAATAAGAATAGCAAGTCGACATCTGATTGATAGCCATTAAAAGATTAGATGATTTTAGAGTAAACCTAAAGATAGGTGTGTGAGTGTTATAAGACCAAATAATGAGAGATTTTGGATATGAAGTCCATCATAGAAGCTTATATAGGGCATTAAGGGTTACATTGAAAATTATTGAGGGTGGTTGGGAGCAACAAATTAAGTAGATAAAGAAATATTTTTACCTTGTAATCAAAATAAATCTAGGCAATTCTGCTATTGTGCATACTGAGCCACAACCACCAATCCAAGTCAATGGTTATATTCATCATCCACCCATATAAGTTCTCCAGAGTTGATAGACCTATCATTTATGGCAACTGCATAATATTCGTAGTTGCAAAGCTTTAATTACTGGTTAAACCCCTGGTCAAAGAAGGAAATGTTTACAGAAGATGAAACAATAGTTTTTAGCAATGGCTACTTCAAGCCATGCACAACCTACTCTAAGCCAACCTACTTCAGGCCAACCTTCTACAGCACTAGCATAAGCACTAGCATAGGCAACACCATATGCAACACCACAAGCACCAGCACAGGCAACAACTACTACACCAAGATTTTTAAGGCCTAGGATAAAAAATCATATGGTTAATGATAAATGCGTAGTTTATAGAATTGTTTAATACATAGTTTATAGATTTTTCAAGGCTAACTATTTAAAATACATAGTTTAATATAATTGTTAAATCTTTTTAGATGCATCTCGTAAGAGGCAAATCATGACTATTTATAAGACCAAGGCCAACATGAAGACGTATTTCTTGATTTTTTTTGGCAAATCATGTGGGTTTTAGAAGACTAAGGTAAATTACATGATTGCTTTTGTTTTTGCACCTCTTCAATGTATCTTGGCAGTACAAATGAAATAGTTATTCTAAGGTTGCCATTGATGTAGCTGATTTAAGGCTGACTATTTTTGTAAATGGATATGATGATGTAATTGACAAAGCTTGACAAGTTGAATGTATTTACACTTTTCCCTTTAGAATTTGATGTGTCATTGTATAATGGATATTGCTTTAAATATATGAAAATATTATATTCATTCTATAGGTTGGCAAAAGTCATATTCATGACATATTAGCAAACTACATGTCAACATTCAAATACACTC
Source organism: Adansonia grandidieri (assembly GCA_038382065.1). Taxonomy (NCBI): domain Eukaryota; kingdom Viridiplantae; phylum Streptophyta; class Magnoliopsida; order Malvales; family Malvaceae; genus Adansonia; species Adansonia grandidieri. Next base: position 235,321 of record JBBYHK010000011.1, read on the forward strand.
CAATATATTAAAAGAATTTCATTTCATAACAGTAAGTCCAAAACATTACAACTACATAATGCACCATGATAGCATTCATGTTATAACCTAATCCAAGATCCTAAAAACATTTCCTAAAATTTAACTACTATGAAAATCATCATTAATATACCCTAAACTATCAAGGCAAAAATCACTCTCCAAAACCATTTCTCTCTTCCTTGATATTCATATAAAATTAATTCAAGTTGTTTTTCTCTCTTACATGCATCCTTGGTTAATTGTTGTACCTAGAGAATCTCTAATCTAATGTTCTCAATTTCTTATTTAGATTCTTCTATCTTCTTCCATGCTTGATGTGACATTTCTCTGTCACTTTGACAAGTTGGTCGTGCATCAGCCTATCTAAAAAACTCACATTTTAAACCAGACTAAAAGAACTCTCATATCAGTACCCATTTCCTAAAAATTTGATTTCAACTAAATAATCTGACAGTTTACCTTATAATTTGCACATTCATAAAACTTTCTTCCAATATTGTCTGATGTCCGGCATGGAGATAGATCTTTATAATCATAATTCCCATCCCATTTATTACAAGAAACAAATGAAAAGGAAAAAGATCCATTAAAATTTTTACTCATGGTTGCTCAAGCAAGAAATCCAAATGCTTAAGCAAGAAAACAAGTGAAGAGGAAGAATATGAAATTTTTTTCAAATTGAAACTTCAAAAAAGTAGAAATATTTAGGAGAAATTAAAGAGAGAATGAAACAGTAATTTATTTTTTCAAATATATCAACCGAGAAGGATAATTGTGTTATAAAAATAAGTTAGGGCATAATTTAATGACATTGCCTTCAAATGTCTAACAGCTGAAACCACATGAGATATAAATGTCACAAAAAAGTAAAGGGGGTTAAGTGTCACACAAGTAAAAGTACAAGAAGAAAATGGACTTTTCCTAAAAGATAAGTCTAGCAACCTAATCTTGTTCAGATCAAGCTTCAAGTCTAACATCAAGTCAAAATGTAGGTGTGGTTTTGAATTAACAATTTTTAATTTAAGTTTACCAATCCAATTTCTTTGGGAGAATGAGATTTCAATTGGGCTTGCTTTAATTATTTAAATAAGGTTTAATTTTGTAACAGTCTTTCCCCTAACTTATATAGAGTTTTACTTTTTAATTAGATTAGATGTTTAGTGAGTTTATTGGGCTTAGTTCACTTATGGATTAAATACTCTTTTAGCCCTTATATTTCAGTTTGATGCCTAAAGAAAAAATTGTCAACTTGGTACGTATACTTTCATTGTGTTATGCATATTGGCCTTTTAGACTAACATCGTTAGTCAAACATTAATATGACAATCAACAGCCAATGAGAGCTTGATATATGGTAAAAGTGCCATATCATCATGAAAACAAGAAAATGGGAAAAAATTAAAAAATAAAAATTTTTTGAAATTTTTCTTTATGTTCACATGGCGCTGATGACATGTTATTTTGCCATGTGTCGATCTCTTATTAGTTGTTGACTACCATATAACCAACAGTGTTAGTCCAAAGTGCTAACATAATAAGGTTGGAAATTTTTTTAAGTACAAAACTGAAAATCAAGCTAAAGTAAAGAGATAAAAAAAAAATTAACCCTTATTTTATTCTTAAGCTATTAGGCTAGTTTTTGAACTATTGGACTTAGAGGCTTAAAGTAAGTTTCAACCAATTTGTGCATATTCTAAGCTTTCTCCATTAGCAGTTGACATAATCACAGGCAGTAGGCCACTAGCTTAACCACGATAGCCTACTATTGGAGTTTGGTAGAGTTTTAGGTTTTTTTATTATTTCTTTTAATTAATTTTTGTTACAATATAATATTTTTAATTATATCTATACCTTAAAATTAATATTTGTTAAATAAAAAGTTAATAACTAATTTATTATTAAAACCTATTTGTTACATAATTTATTATAAAAATATGATATTATTATAAATTAATTATATTGATAGCTAAGATAATTAATTAGATAAACTTGATTTTTAATATGTAAATACATTATAATTTATCTCATGCAAACATATAAATATAATTATACATACAAATCATTAAATGAAAATAGGCAAATGAGTATATTTGAAGAATAAATAAGAGTATAAGAGTAAGATTAAAAACTATAAGATAGTATAAAAAGAAGTATCACTAATTAATTATAACTCAATTACTTCTCATAATGATCTAATCTCAACTTAAAACAACATTTTCTAACAAAAAACTATGATTAAAATTACTTGATATGTATAGTATATATTTTAATATTTTAATAATTTACCATTTGAATAGAAAATATTAAATAAAAATGACTAACGAAGATGATATTAATAATAATTTATTTATAATAATTTTGGATACAATACTATTACATAACAACAAACATCAGATGATATATAAGCTAATATCATTATCAAACTTGATTCGATTATATAATTCGAGTTTAATTTTGGAAGACTCTTTTCTCTTAAATTATGTTGGACTTCAATTTTTTTTTTTTTTTAAATTTGATTGGATGATCAATGGGCTTATTTGACCTAGTTCTTTTATTTTTTAGTTATTAGGCTAGTTTCTAAACGCTTGAACTTTAAAACTTAAAGTAAGCTCACTTGGAGCCATTGTGAAATTGCCAATTTATGGCCCATGACCATCCATAAATGAAATTATAAGGTAAAATAAAACAAATGAAAATAACATAAACAAATAACAAGTAATATTTTATGCCAAATTTATTTTTACATCTCTAAAATTTGATGGTTTTTTAATGGTGGTGATTCAAATTTTAATATGCCTACTAACTAATAAAATGTTAAGTCTCCTAGATATATGAAAAAAAAATATTGTGTCTTTTATTAAAAAGGCACCTTGGTGTTGTTTCACTCACTATAATTACACATTCTCTATAGTCTAAATCTTCATTTTTTTTTTCATTCTCTATTCTTTTCCAAATTTTCTTCATTCTTCTTCAAGTATTCTCCATTATTTCCTTTCTAAGTTTCTTTAAGAGCAGTTAAGAGATTTAAGAGTTCTTAGGATTTTCTATATAAGTGCTTATTTAAAGATCCTTGAGTGGTTCATTTCATCTTGGGATTAGGACATCATCAATTGCTATTTGCACCAACATAACGATGGAAATCTACTTTAAAGAAAGTGCCCACCACAGTATGCATCGAACCAAGTTTTTCACATTTAAACTTTCTATTTCTTTTATTGTTAATTATTGTTTGAGTATTTATCTTTTAGTGTGTTCTTCTTCAAATTTCATATTTGCTCTTTCCAACAGTTTCAAAGTAGATTATTTTTTGCATTTAAGAAACTAAAAAATAGCTTCCATAGAAGAACAAATTTTTGCAAAGCCAGAAAAAATTTTTTAAAAAAAATTTCATAGATGGCAAAATCAAATGTGTTGCTGGTTGACAACCTTAAGATTTTTTTGTTATCTCTAATCCTAGTGTGTCATCAAATAAAAATTCCAATCCCATTGATCCTTCAAATAGAAATTCTAGTTTTAACTTGAATGCGAACATAGATAACCAAACACAAGTAAATGAGGATTATCTTTGTCATGGTTAATTTTGTCTACTTTGTCTAATAATCTTTACGATATTTTTTGTACTAAAAATTGCATGTAAATTATAGGAATCATTAAAAAAGAAAAATGATAAAGAAATGAAGGTCTTGCTAACTGACAATATAGGAAAATATATGGATTTAAAATAACTGACAATAAATCTACAGTGGAACAAGCATAATATTTTCAAGTTCTAATCCATAATTTGAAACAAAAAACATTGACATGTGTGAGAAATTTCATGTAGGTGCTTTACTTGAAAAACTTCCTCCAAAGTGGAAATCTTTTGCTTTGTTCTTAAAACACAAGCATAAAACTCTTATTATAGACAATTTAATATTTTCTCTTGAAATTGAACAAAAACAAAGAGAAAATGGATAAATACTCAAATGAATTTAAAAATAAACTAAATATTGTTAAAGGAAAAATTCAAACTTAAAAAGAGAAAGTTTTTAAAAGATATTTCTATTAAACAATAAAATGATGTTAATAAAAAAAAAAAAAGAGATGTTGCTTTGTTTTTGGAAAACTAGGCCATATGGCAATGGTTTGCCGACAACGCAAAGGGCAAAAATCATTTGAGACATCAGCCTTAAAAGTCAATATTGTGACTAGTGAGATTGACACAAGGTTTGTATCAATCATTCCTATGGTCAATTTAATGTGTACATCTACTGCTTGGTGGATTGACATTGGTGCAAATATTCATGCATGTGTTGACCAGTCGTTATTTTCAAAATATTAAGTCATTGACAAAAAATCAATAAACATGGATAATGATGTTGTTACACAAGTAAAAGGAGAAGGAATGATAGATTTATAACTAACTTCTGGGAACAGTAATCTCTTTATAAAGTGTAACATGTGAACATTAGAAAAATTTTAATTAGTGGCTCTTTTCTTATTAGAGACGGTTATAAATTATTGTTTGAGTTTAATAAAGTTGTAATTAGTAGAAATGAGTCCTTGGTAGGCAAAGGATATGTTTTTGAAAGCCTTTTCAAGTTAAATATTTTGAATGTTATTTATGATAATAACAGTAAGAATAGTAATTTTTCTCTTTATAGTATTGTTCATTCCCCTAATATTTAGCATGATCATTTAAGACATTAATAATATTTCTATTAAAAGAATGATGAATTTAGATATTATTCCAAAATTTGATATAAACCTGCATGAAAAATGTGAAACTTGTGTGCAATCTAAATTACCTCAAAAGCCTTTTAAATCTATAACTAGACAATTTATAATCTTATAATTAATACATAGTAATGTTTGTGAAATTCAAGTTTACTCTAGAAATGGTAAAAGATATTTTCTTGCTTTCATTGATGAGTTCTTTAAATATTGCTATGCCTTGCCAATTTGAACAAAAGATGACGCTTACGATATGTTTACTTCATACAAAAATGAAGGTGAAAGTTAGAAGGAAGAAAGAATTAAAATCCTTCATACAGATAGAGGAAAAGTGTATGTTTCTGTAGAATTTTCAAATTTTTGTAATGAAAACAGAATTATCCATCAAATATCTTCTCCTTACACACCTTAATCAAATGGTGTGGTGGAAAGGAAAAATAAAACTTTATTAGATATGGTAAATTATATGTTATCAAGCTCTAAGTGCCCAAATAATTCATAGAGTGAAGCGTTATTGTCTGCATATCACATTCTAAATAAAGTTCCTTACAAAAAATTAAACAAAACTCCAAATGAATTATGGAAAGGGGGGAAACCAATTTAAATTATTTAAGAGTGTGGGGGTACTTGGCAAAAGTGAAAATTTCCAAAAACTAAAAGAAACAAACTTTGACCTAAAACTATTAATGGAGTTCTTCTAGGTTATTCCCAAGATAGTGTCACCTACAAGATTTTAGTAATAAAATTTAAAATTTTTGATATAAAGGTCAATACAATCATAGAATCGATAAATGTATTTGTTGAAGATATTTTTACCCTTGAAAAATACTATGAATAAATCAATACCCTCTGATAACACTCTAATTTCAGTAGAGCACGATGAGAAGACAAAATCAATAGGGAAAGTCCTAGAAAAAGCAAAAAAACAAAAGTAGAAAAAAAATTTTGGAAATGACTTCTATACATATTTAATAGAGGATAATCCTCGAACAAATAAATAGGCCACATTATCCATGGATTCAAAATTTTGGAAATATGCCATAAATACTGAAATGGAGTCATTAATAAATAACAAGACTTTGGTTTTGACCAAATTACCTAAATGATGTAAACCTGTAGGCTGTAAGTAGATTTTTAAAAAGAAACTTAGGCCAAATGGGTCTATGGAAAAATTCAAGATAAGGTTAGTTGCAGAAGGTTATTCCCAAAAAAAAAAGGATTTGACCAATTTGATGCCTATTCTTTTATAGCAAAAATAACGACAATCCAAGTGTTTTTGGCTTTGGCATCTATATATAAATTAGAGGTCTATCAAATGGACATTAAAATTGCCTTTCTAAATAGTGAGTTAGAAAAAGAAATATACATGGAACAACTAGAGGGATTTGTTATTTAGTTCAAGAGAATAAGGTTAAGAAATATACATGGAGCAACTTGAGGGATTTGTCATTCAGTTCAAGAGAACAAGGTTTGCAAACTTGTGAAATACTTATATGGATTAAAGCAAGCCTCAAAACAATGGCATGAGAAATTTGATCAAGTCATTTTATCAAATGGGTTTACTCAAAGAAATGTATGTATAGTAAAACTACTAGATTTGGTTGTGTAATATTATGTCTGTATGTTGATGATATTCTCATCTTTGGTAGTAATCTACATATAAATAAGGAGATTAAAAATTTCTTGTCAAGTAATTTTGACATGAAAAATTTAGGAGTGGCCAATGTTATTTTAGGAATTATGATTTTACAAAATCTTATAGGTATTACAATTATACAATCACATTATACTGAGAAAATATTGAAGAAATTCAATAAGTATGGTTGTAAACTCGTAAGTAAGTACACCTTATGATCCAAATGTGAGATTAAGGAAAAATGCTGGAGAGCCTATTTCTCAATTGTTGTACTCTCAAATCATTGGTACACTCATTTATCTCACACATGCTATAAGACCTAATATAGCACTAGCCGTGGAAAGGTTAAGTAGATATACAAATAATCCTAATATAAGTCATTGGATAGCATTAGAAAGGATACTAAGATATCTAAAGGGCACAATATCACTTCGTATACACTTGTGCTCGAAGGTCATAGCGATGCAAATTGGATCTTTGATTCATATGAGACCAAGGCTACCATAAGATATGTCTTCACATTATATGGTGTTGTTATTGCACGAAAATCTTCCAAGCAAGCATGTATCTCTCGATGCTCTATGGAATCTGATATGATAACCTTAGATGCAATGGTGCAACAAGCAAAATAGCTTAAAAGTTACTAAACATTCCAATTGTTAAAAAGCCAGTTCTTGCAATTTGTCTTCATTGTGATAATTAAGCGATAATTGCAAAGTGTAAACAAAAGAACTCAAATAAGCCGAAGAGACATTTGCATTTGAGGCAAAAAACTATAATAAGTTTAATAAAAAATGGAATAATCATGTTAGATTATATTCCTTCTCTAAAAAAAATATTGTGGATCCATTGACAAAAGGACTAGCAAGAAAGCTAGTCATTGAATTTTCAATAAGGATGGGACTGAAACCTATAAATTAGAAATTACTGACAGTGGCAACCAACCTTTCTTATTGGAGATCCCAAGACGAGGGTTCAATGTGGTAAAAACAAACGGTCTAGTAATTGGAGAAGTGTTTTTTTTTCTTTTTTCCAATCCCACCGTGATCTTATGATACTTAATGTAACCATTAGGAAAAGTGCATGCTTTGAATGAATTCATAGCAAATTATGCAGGATATCATTCCATTACATAGATCCATGAAGAATTCACCTATTTTAGTGTGGTTGTGAGGCCGTAACCTATAAGATTAGGCTTTTCTCTAAAGCACTAAAGAATCAAAATACGAGCGCCAGGTCGTTAAAATGCGACCTTATTTGTGAACTCAATATAAATCTTGTATAATGTGTATGATGAATTGAAGATTGAGTTAGAAGATCTTAGTTCAAGTCACAAGTTCACTACGGTTCTTTCTAGTAGATTTTATCATACTAAGTGAGGTTTAAGTCCATAAGACACCTTCACTGAATGCATTGTAAAAAAATGCTTTTGTTTTCCTTAAATTCCAAATCATGTCAAGGATTGTTGGTTTTTTAATAGTGATGATTCAAAATTTAATGTCTATTGACTAATAAAATATTTTGTCTCTTTGATATATGGAAAGGAGATTGTGTCTCTTATTGAAAAGGCACTTTGGTGTTGTTTCACTCACTATAAATACACATCCTCTATGGTCTATATCTTCATTTTTTTTTTCATTCTTTATTTTTATCCAAATATTATCCATTATTTCCTTTCCAAATTTCTTCAAGAGCAATTGAGAGATTTAAGAGTTCTTAGGATTTTCTATTTGAGTGCATATTAAAAGATCCTTGAGTGGTACGTTATATCTTAGGAATAAGACAACATCAATTGCTATGGGCATCAAGGTAGAGATGCAAATCTACTCTGAAAAAAGTGTCCGCCATAGTATGCCTTAAACCAGGTTTTTCACTTTCAAACTTTCTCTTTCTTTTATTGTTAATTATTTTTTGAGTATTTGTCTTTTAGTTTCTTCTCCTTCATATTTCACATTTAGCCTTTCCAACAAAATTCTCATGAGTTCAGAATTTTTAGGTGGTGGATTCATCAAGAAATGAAACATTAAAGTTACAAGTACAAAATATAATTTAATTTTTGATAAAATTATTATTTTATCATATATATAAAAAATAGTATTTTTTAATTAAATTAATAAAAAATATTAAATATAATTGATAATTAAAGTTTTTACTTTATTAAAAATTATTTAATTATAATTTAGTAATTTTTATTTTTAGTATTAAATTCTAATTAATATTCAGGTAGGTTTCGAGTTTAGTTTTTTCAGATTTGGACTTTTTTTAGCTAAATTTTTTTTGGGTTTTGGGTTATTTCGAATGTGACCATTTTGAAATCAAATCGATTTAGATTCAGGTTTTTGACTTTTTTATCAACCTTAAATTTTTTTCATATGAAATTTCTGATTCAGAGTTATTTCTGCCACCTATAATTCTGATACAAGTCTCTTTCTCTTGCTACTATTCACTTTCTTTGCCTTTGCTCAGTTTTGTCTACGGACTTGACCATCTGAGAAGATATATGGATACAAATTTTGGCAACTTGTTTCGTTTTACTGCTATGAAGAGCTCTTTCACCTGATCAGTTCCAAGCTTTGAATTAACTCAACAAAAAGCCTTGAATTAGCTCAAGACAACTGAACAAGTTTAGGAAGGGAAAAGAGATATTCACATTATAAAGCGGCCTTAATTTGTATACCAAGAATAAGACATTAAAATCTCATTAGTTTATTGAACTTATGTAATGGACTAGGACAGCACCAGTTATGCTTATAGTCCGGTCAATTCGACTGGCATGAGATGTTGGCAGTTTCTTTTCCACAAACAGCTATAGAATTGCATGGTAGGATAATGCATGAGTACTATTGGCATAGAGATGCCAAAATAATGTTGATTTTTGGTGGCTTTTATTTGACGAGGTAATTAGAAAGGAACAGGGTTGAGGTTACGGAGGATTAGTTATTACCTATTTGCGCAAAAGGTGGAATTGGTAGAGAGACATTATCATGTCTTCACTTCCTTGTCCCTTAAGATTGAAGTAATGACCATTGGCCAGAAAGCCTGCAGAATTCTTGTTTTGTTTCATACCATTACCGTTTGAAAGTTGAAACTCTTGACTTGATAAAAAGAAATATGGGTGAGAATAGCGGAATTAAATGAACAAAGATTGGTTGATGTCCGGACAGAATGGTATTGCTGTTTCTTCAGACTCGGAACTTCAAACAGACATTGCCGAGAGAACTTCAAAGATCTATAAATGCTGTCATAAAACTCTACTTTTTATTTATTTACTAAAAGGTTTTGGCAGAAAAAAAATGCTTCTTTAAATGCACTGAGAACTTGTCTGTCCTATGGTTTTAAGATCTCCAGAAAATCTTATAAAGATATGCGTTTGTCTTTTTGATTCTAACTAACAGATTAGGCCATACAGGGAATCGCAAATGTCTTATAATCAGAATGATAGGAACTTAAAAACATTAAAATCGTACTTTTAAATATAGTTTTTAGTCGTTGTATTATTAAGATGACATTTAATACTTAAGAACTAGTATACACTCGAATATTTTGCTCAAAAAGCATACAACCAGATTTTTTATAATTGAAGTATTATGGTACTTATGAATAGTAATAGTTAACTTATATTATATATATATATATATGTTTACTTAATTAGTAATTATAAAAATTAGTTAAAAATTATTTAATTATTATTTTTTAAAAAAATTTGTTTACTATATTATTTTATTAAATTCAAAAAAATAATTCATTAATTATATATATGTTTTAAATTTCACCTTAAATAATGTCATTACACACCGATATTCATCAAAGAAATCAAAATTAATTAAGATTTAAGCAGCCTAGCGGAGATTCATAAAAGGCAATCATCGTATAATAAGCCATACCCTTTTTTGTTATAAAGAAAAAATTCGCTATAAATAGGAAAAGATTCTATCCGTGGAAGGGCGGCACTTTTGTTTCCTAGTTGGGTTTGTCCTTTCTTTCCATTCAAGGATGCGGTTGAAGACGCGGGACAAAAACAAATTTGATAGAATCTTTCTATTCTTTAACGTGAAGCGGGATGACCAGCTGTTTAGGTTTGAGATATAGAGTTTCTTTCATGGTTGTCAATAAAATATCGGTATCGATTGTATATCGATATATGATGACTTCTAACTAAATTGATATCGTTAACTTTTGGTATCATTCTTATTTTGGTATCAGTCATATCGATAAGTATCAATTTATTTTAATTATACTAATAAAAAATAATTATATTAGTCGATTCATAACATAAACTTTTAAAAGATTAGACTGATATTAATAATAAATTTGATAAATTAAACATAATTATTCGTAAATTTGATAAATATTAAATAAAATTACTTATAAATTTGATAAATAATAGACATATTATTACTTAAACAAATATTGATCTTCTTATATTTGAAAAAGTTTTTTTAAAATATTATATATAAATGATGAGTATTTGATATATGAAATTTATTAAATCTTATTTATTTCATATCTAAAAATATTTTTCATATATATAAATTTAAAATATTTAAAATCAAATAAACTTAAAACGGTATACAAAAATATACTAATGTCTATATATATAAGTATCAAAACAAAAACAGTACATCTACTAATACAGTATTGACTACACTATCTTTAGCTATTCTATTAAAAGAGTAAAAAAGCTTGATTAAGAAATTTAAATAACAGCCATAACTTGAGTTATAATCTTTAT
>JBBYHK010000011.1:252070-293985 GCA_038382065.1 Adansonia grandidieri
AATTTCCCTTATCACACTTACCCAAAACCATTTCAAAATCACTCACCATTATCTAAACCATCAAGATTTTGAAATTCCCCATCACCTTAACCTTTTCTCTCTAAATCCATCACTTTTGTCCAAATTTCTTCCCTAAATTCAACTCTTTTTCATTCCTAAACTATTCCCCACCTTGCTTGTGCGATTGATTACAGATTTATTCACTACATCACACCAATTGCAAATCGATTTTAGCGCCCACCACCTGTTCGACTATGTTCCTCAACCACCCTTTTACTTACTCAACCTGTTCCCTCACCACCTGCTTGGCAAAAGTCATTGAACACAACTATAGCTCCCAAAACCAAACAAACAGCATGCTGTCAAGGTCCCGTCACCTTTGCCTCTACCTCTTTCACTTGTCAACCACCTCCAGCCTAAAATTAGTCTTTCTTTGACTTATGTTTCCGTAATGCACAGGCTCGGGAACGTTTCACCACCATCTATGCCTGGATGCCCATCCAATAATGTCGAGTCATTGACTTTCCTTTTCTCTGGTCCATTAATTATCCTTACCTTTAGATCTTTGAAACCTTAAAATTCTTTCCTTAAATGTTTTGGTTCATGAAAATCTTATCCGTGCATTCTTTAGCAATGCCTCTCTCGTTATTGATGACCATGATAATGTCATTGCTATTCAGTTCTATCTTTTGGAACAAGATTTCCTCGTCAACTTGGCTTCTCTTGCATCTACTTTCAGTTTTTCAAATGAAGGTGTCATCCATGAAGGCTTAGCTCCTACCGCATTACACATCCCAGACAACAAAGCCACGCTCTTTCCTTTGGTCAATCGCTTGCTCTATTTTATCATCTCACATGTGCCCCATCCATACAAAACCAAACATACCTTGATTAGCGATGCGGATTATTGGTGGCTGCATATGATTCAATCTGACAATCATCCAAATTTAGCCTATTTCATATTCGCGGACCTTGTTCTATGCATATGTGGTTGTCGTAGTCTTCTCCATGGCACGGCTTTGAGTTATTACTTTGACACCTAAGGTCTCGATCTTTTATGCAACCTCAAAATTATGGCAACCATACACTGCTAAATTAGATGCAAATCCATGGGACTTGCCGGATATGAAATTCAAGGTGGCAACTTTTCCAAAAGCTCGTCGACAACCACCACTTGAGCAACTAGATGCTCCCGCTCCTGATGATCATGATGTAATGGAGCATGATAAGCCTCATCCACCTTTAGCTCCTGTTACCTCGTCTTTCATGCTTATGGACATTCCCATAATGTTCACATCTATTATGGGCTATTTTGATGCATGGGAAGGATAATTCGACACCATCGATGCTTGTCTCTCTACTCTTGAGCAAAGTCACCGAGATCTAACGGAGCAATTCTATGCTTTCTTGGTTGCTTTTCCTCGTGCACCTCCACCTACTCCTCCACCTATTGAGGATCCTCTGGCCGATAAGGTCTAGTCAACTTAAAAGCGTTTATTAATTTATTGAACTTTATGTTTTTAAGATATCTCTTTAATTGTTGGACTTTATGGTTTTAGGGTTCTCCACTACTCTATGTTTTACATTGCCTTGAACATCTTTTGCTTTATTAATTTATCCTACTTATACTTGCTTATGTCTACTTATCCTTGAATTCTGTTTTGATACAACAAAAAGAAAGAGAAAGGCCTTAAATTTGTAATATGTTGCTTTCCATGAATTGACTATGCATATGTTGGAACCCGAACCTAAATTACATGTTAAACACAAGCCTATTTTCTAATCTTGGGCAATTTATTAAGGGGGAGTTATTTTTCATTACTTAAAATAAAATTTTTTTAAACCATTACTTTATTGAGGGGGAGCCCTTTTTCATTAATCTCAAACACAAGCAAATTTATCTTAGATTTTGTTATATCAAAAAGGGGGAGATTGTTAACCTTGATTTCAGTTTTGATATAACAAACAACTTAAGTTAAATTAATACTCAACTTGGTGCTTATGTTTAAATTGAAAAACATCTTGAAAAACACTAAGTTTGTAATTTGTCAAAAATTATATGCTTTAAAATGTATATTTATACTTAGAATAATTCTTAAGATTTGTTTGAGTCAGCAAAAATCATTTCACAAATGTTTTTGAAGGTTGGTATCGATGCAAAGAACAAATGTATCGATACTATGCATAAAACCCCTTAAATGTATCGATACAAGTATGAAGGTATCGATACAGCCTGCTTAGTATTAATGCTCACCCAATGAGTATCGATTCAAGGCTTAGCAGTAGCCAAGGTTTGTATGAAAGCCTTAAATGTATCGATACAAGTGTGTATGTATTGATACAGGCTGCTTAGTATCGATACACAACCCATATGTATCGATACAAGGCTTGGCAGTAGCCAAGGTTTGGCTGAAACACTCGTATGTATCGATATAGTGGTATCTGCATCAGTATAGCTTTCTTACTATCGATACTCAGATCCCTATATCGATACAACAAGCTGTAATGGTCATTTTTTATTTTTGTATCGATACTATTGGTATTGTATCGATACTAGTGCGGGATTGAACAGAAACAAGCATTTATGAAGGCTACAACGGCTCTCCAACCACCATATTAGATGCCCAACGTCTATGAATCAATTTTCAACTATAAATGGAGATTCTAAACAGCTAAAGAAGTAGAGATACAAATTTCATTGAATCATTGAACAATAAAAGCTCAAAATCATCAAATTCTTTATTTCCACTTGTATCAAATTCATACTCTTCAAGTCTATTTGTATCTCGTTAATCTTGTCCTTAAATTCCAATAAACATCTAACTACTAGAGGTTCAATTTGTTTGCAAAATACTTTTTTCATATCAAAAAGGGGTTGTGTGAAAGTGAGGAAAAATATTTAAGAGTTTGGGGTATAATTCTCAAAGCAATTGAAAGGTTCTATCTAAGCCTTAAAAGATAGTTGTGTACCTTAGCGTTAAAGGTAACAATTTCCTTAGTGAATTATGGGAATCACCTTGGTAAAAAAGTTCCAAGAAGAGAGGACGTAGGTGCCAATTTAAAGGACTAAACCTTTATACATCGATTGTTGGTTTTTCTCTTCCATATCTTATTTTTAATCTTTAATTTACTTCAAATTTATCAAGTTTTTATAGAACCAATTCAACCCCTCTTGGTTTAATCTCTCCTTTGAAGCTAACATATTCCTATTCATATTTACTCATACTCACGTGCATTCCTATCAACATGCACTTATGTGCATTCGCATTTCTGTACATTCGTATTTATGAACATTCACCATGTTACCTCACATGCAAGTGCATCATTCTTTGTGCAACGTATCTTGATAACAAGCTTAAGCATCACTATTAACTTACTCATGACACCACATAAGATGGCATTTGTACCTTGGCATGACATTATGACATACATCACATTTTTTTCTTAAGAATATCGACTAAAATCTTCAAAAGCCTTTTTTGAGGACATTCCATCTAAAACTTTCAAAGCCTCTCTTGAGGATATTTCCAAAATTTCCAAGGCCTCTCTTAAGGATGTTTCATCAAAACTTTTAAAGCCTTTCTTGAGGATATTCCAAAAACATCCAAAGTCTCTATCGAGGGCATTTTCATAAAGAAAAAACTCCAAAGCCTCTTAAGGGCATTTCATCACAACTTCTAGAGCCTCTCTTAAGGTATTCTAAAAACTTCCAAAGCATCTCTCAAGGTCATTTTCATTGAAAAACCTTCAAAGCCTTTCTCGAGGATATTTTGTTAAGAACTTTTAGAGCCTTTCGTGAGGATATTTCAAGAACTTCCAAGGCCCCTATTAAGGATATTAGAAAAAACCTTCAAAGCCTCTTTCAATGATGTTTTATTAAAAAAGTCTTTAAAGCATCTCTTGAGGATATTTAATCGAAAAGCCTTTCTTGAGGATGTTATATCAAACACTATAAAGCCTCTCTTAAGGATATCCCTGAAAACCTCTCTTGAGAATGTTTTAATCAGGATAGTGTGCAAACCTCTCTCGAGAATGCCCATAATGCTTTCATGAAGACTTTTATCATCTATGTATCGAGTTTGTCCATAAAGATAAGCACCAACCAAGTTCATCCATAAAGAGCTAGCACCAATCGAGTTATTCTATAAAGAGTTAGGCACAAATTGATACCCACAAAGAGCTAAATGCTAATTGAATCTATCCACAAAGAGTAAGGTACTAATCAAGTTTGTCTATAAAGAGCTGGATGCCAGTCAAGTCTATCTATAGAGAGCTAGATAGCAATTGAGCCCATTTATAAAAGGCTAGGCAATAATCGAGTTAATACATAAAGAGTTGGGTACTAGTTGAGTCAATCCACAAAGAGCTTAGCACTAATCAAGTCTGTCCACAAATAGCTGGATGCTAGCTGAGTTGTCCATAAAGAATTGGGTACCAATCGAGTCAATCCACAAAGTGCTAGACACCAACTGAGTCAAAGTCTACATCAGCTGACACTTGCCTAGAGGGTCAGGCCTTAAGAAACTTAAAAGCCCAGTAGGGAGTTTAACCCTACAAAAGATCATTTAAACCTATATGAGAATCACTGCTAATATATCGCACCTACTACAATGAAATACTAATTAAATCTCATTTTTACAAGCATTCAAGAAGCATTATTCCACCCTACCAAAATGGTTTCTATTTGTCTTTGACTTATTCTTGATACTCAGTAATAACCAAAGAGGGGCAAATGTAGACACCTTATTTTTTTCGGATAAATTTTTTCACTTCTCAAGAGTTAATTGAAAGATAATAGAATAAAATAATAAAAATAAAAAATAAAAAATAAAAAAGAGGGATGACTAACAGATGCCTTACCACCAAGCAATATCATGCAACACGATGCCAAATGAAAATTTTTTAGGGAATGATTGAAATGCTTAGGGATCGTATTAAAAGATGTAAAAACAACATCATAGTCACTATTCGCGGTATCACTGGGTCTATCGAATAAGCATGGATCATTTCCAATCATTCCTGGCTAAGGGGAGATATTTAGAGAGTCAAAGGTATGGAAAATTCATAATTACATGAGGGTGTATTGATTTATGACTCTTAAGTATCGATACAAGGCCTATATGTCATAAAAAATGCAAGTTTCACATGTTGTATCGATACAAATGAGCTGTATATCAATACATATGCTTGAGTATTGATACCATAAGCAGTTGTATCGATACATATGCTTGAGCATCGATACCTCAACATTTGTATCAATAAAAAGGCTTGTCAGTAGCTTGAAATTGTAATTTATAGCCAAATGTATCGATACACAAGCTTTTGTATTGATTCCAGAAAGCAAAAATATTCTTTATATTGATACATGGATCTTTTTATTGATACATGTAGGCTAAATTTGCTCTATGTATTGATATAAAGTTCTTTGTATCAATACAAGCAAACGTTTTTGTCTGTTAGAGCCATTTTTAACCCTTGCACCACTGAGTTAAAAATTTAATTTGAACACGTTTTTGGCACCAAAAGTCATTAAAGCTCATACCATGCCTTAGCATTAGACTTATGATTGGTTTTTAACAAATTATTGAGGCCCAAAATGGCTTGAAACTAGGACGTGTGCATAAAATACATAGATTGTTTTAGGGCATTCTTAGCTTTTCCTTAGTTGCAGATTGTCATAGTTTTTCTACTCCACCACCTTACTTATGTTAGGCAATGAAATTTTAGCCAACTGAGCATAGTACCTAGGGCTCCTATTTGGTACATAGAGAAAACTTTAAACTACCTTTATTTTTGGCTCCTAAGCCTTTGGCTGAACCATTGATTATAAAGAGCCAACTTTGGCTCAACTAAAAACACCTACAGTAGACACTTTCATTTTCATACACTTTCTTAACACTCTTTAGCCACTAAAAAACCAATAAACTCTCTTCATTCCCATAGTTCCTCTAAACCACCTACAAAAACCCTCTTAAAACCATTCTTTTCCTTTACTTCCACTCCCTAAACTCCTCTCAATCAATACCATAACCAAAAGATCCCCTCATTTCATTCTTTTTTTTGCTAAAAGAATAACAAAGAGAGGGGAAAAAGTAAGCGCGGAACTGAAGTTAGTTTCTACTCAAAAGGAAAGGCTAAAGTTTAAAGCTTGTTGGTATATTTTCCTTATCTTACTCTATTTATTTTCTATTTTCAATGTTTCTCATCATGTTAGTGGCTCTTTTGATGTGACCCCGATCATTTTAGGACCTCCAAGCATCATTATGACCTTGGTCATGATAGATTTAGGCTTTCGTAGATTTGCTTTGAAATCATGCCTTGATGCTGCCTTTGAAAATTCCAGCAACTTTTTCTTTGTTTAAACATGTTCTTATCACTTTTTGTAGCATGATTCTTGATATCATTCATGGAACTAAGATGTCCATGCATCTTTATGCTCATTTCTTGCATTTTTGTCATCTTTTCTGTTTGTTTAGATGTGTTATCCATGTTCATCATCATGTAGGTCACATTTAGTTCACAATATGTTTGTTAAGATGCTTGCTTGTTTGCTACAAAAATCTAATTTTCAAAAAACTCCCAAGTTAAGTCTATGTTACCTCTAATAAATGGAAAATAATATGGATTTAATGTTTTCAGTAAATTGGTCTTCCAATATTGGGGATAAATCAGGCTTTCTATGTTTGGATTCTTGGTTAAAATAAGGTTAAAAATTTTGCTTTCTAAAATAAAATAGCCTTTATTTTATTTTAAAAAGTTTATGC
Organism: Adansonia grandidieri; assembly: GCA_038382065.1. Taxonomy (NCBI): domain Eukaryota; kingdom Viridiplantae; phylum Streptophyta; class Magnoliopsida; order Malvales; family Malvaceae; genus Adansonia; species Adansonia grandidieri. Next base: position 258,835 of record JBBYHK010000011.1, read on the forward strand.
CATGATCTTAGGTTTCATGCCTCTGTTCGTGACATGGTCAATGAGTTGTTTCATTGTCCCAAACTACTCTAGATTATGTAAATGAACTTATGAAGCCAATGCCACCCATTCCTTTCTATCATGGATATTCGAATGTCCACGGCTCAAGTTTAGTCCTAAGAAACCTGAAAAAAAAAAAAAAAAAACTCCTATATTTTTGCCTTAGCAACATTGTAGTCTCAAGTTGAAAAATCATTTTTGAACCCTAAACCATTTTTCATAAATTTTCCAATATTTTCCTTGAAATTGCATCGAATTACCTTTCCAAAAGTATTTTGTTTGCTCTTGGATCATTTTGGATAAAGGTGTTTAAAGCCCTAGGAATCAGCAATTTGCATTTTGTTTGGGCCATTTCAGGCTATCAAATGATTTTAGCGAATTTTTAAAATATTTTTCATAAATATTTAGTGAAATTCACTTTTTGAAAAGGCATCTTTTCTGATTTAAGGTTCCAAATGAGTTAAGGGCGATTTTTCAAAGTTTGTTGCACCCTTTCCTCTGTATATGCTATCAAGTTGCATTAGGTCCAACTTTAAAAATTATTTCCACCCAGAAAGAGGTTTTTTAAGATTTTTTAAAATATTTTTACATTAACCCTTATCGAGTCACCTTTTAGTAGTACTCACTCGACCCTTAGAACCTCTAAATTTGCCTAAAATAAATTCGAAAAGGGCGACAGCGCAATGCTGTCCCCTATTTTTTGAGATTTGAAGGATTAAATGAACTTTCTTGAACCACTCTTTAAAGGCACTCGAATGCCTAAAAATGCATCAGATTAATTCTCCATGGAATCATGTTTCACCAAACAGGTCCCATGGGGATCAGATTAACGCAAAAATAATTATTAATTTTATCTTGTATTCAAATTACCAATTTTAATTTTAAAATACTTACTTTCACTAAAAATCTTTTATTTTTCAAAAATATAAAAAATCTTCACCATTGGGGATACTCCAACCCTATCTTCTGAGGCAATACTCTAACTCACTTTTCACTCAAAAATCTAGATTTTCTCTTTCTTGAACATCCTTGGGCCTTTTAATCAAAACCTTCTTTCAAAAATATCTAAAATCTTCACTATTGGGATACTTCAACCTTGCTTTCCACATAAAATTCATGCATTAAAAAGGGTTGACAAGTCAAAATTTGTGAAACGAAAACCAACATAAGATATAGCCGATGGGTATCGATTTCAGTCTTCGTAGGGGTGCTAATCTTTCCCTATACATAACCAACTCCTAAACCCAATCGGTAAATCTCTAGACCTCATAAACCTTGAAATCGATGTTTCAAGTTTTGTAACTTAGAATACCATTTTAAATAGGCATTCGATCATGCCTCACCTTAAATGATCGATGGTGACTCTAAGTCTTCGATCACTTAGTTGTGGCCATCTAAGACCTGTTAGATGAGTGATTCGTCCAACGATTTTTTCCTTCACTGTCATTTCATTATGCCTAAGCCAAATCTTGATCAAGGGATAATCCAAAAGCAATTCTCCACATTCATTTTTCTTCAATCACGTGCATCACCACCAGAGTGATTTGTGTGAGTGTTATGCTCCGATAAGAGCTGTTGTGACAGTTTCATTATATGGTCAACAAAATTTCCAATTTTTAGAGCAACTTGTGTCTAACTTATCATCTTGAATTTCTTTTGCACATCAATGATTATCTCTATGAATCATGTGATTGCTTAGCTTTTTAAATTTTGCATTTGTCACCTATTGTTATAATTGATATGAAAATTGATAATGTCTCAAATGGTCCTTATAGTATGCACCTTTTTTAAAGTGGTATATTTAATTTAAAATTATGTATGTGGTACATGTACTATTATTCTATGTGTTAACGTGACACCTAAGCTTAACATTGTTAATCAGATATTATAATTAGTAAAAAACCAACTAGGTGATAACACATGGCATGTATTTTACAGAGTCACCATATCATGTTATATTAAAAATGCACACTTGGCGTTAATTTTAAAAATATATAAAATTTGTAAATTATTTTAAAAATTAAAATTTAACAAATTAAAAAAAAAAAAAAATATAAAAAGAAAAGTAGAAGGGAATAAAGAAAGAAATAAAGGTGAAAAAAGAGAAGAAATGGAGATGAAGGAAGTAAAAGGAAAGGAAAAAGTGTGTTGATGACAACAGATGGAACATTATGGCCTTTTTATCGTGGACAAAATGGATTAACAATGATCTAACATACAAATTCTACTTTACCAAGGTTGTCAGACTAACCACCAAGTGCACATATCATAAGAAGTAATATAGTGATGAATTACAATGTCATTTTGATGATGAATTGTACTAAATTTGCTAAGTATTAGAACTAAAACAACTTAATCTTATTCAAATAAATGATTAAAATTAAAAGTTAGAAGCTATAATAATAATAATAATAATAATAATAATAATAAAGCAAATAATCAATTATAAACCCCTAGAATTATAATTTTCCTCATCATTTGATTTAAATATCTCATACTTTCTTAACTTAACTAATTATAATGTGTTGTTAACTTAGAGTTTTAATTTATTTATAAGTATCATCTGGTTGTCTTATAAAAATATTCCTCTCAACTAATTTCTTATATTCCTATGAAAATCAAATTGAAAAGAATTTCACTAAGCTTAGATTATAAATTGGTTACACATGATATGCTTATTGTAGACACCTAATTTTGTCCAGGCCTCCTAATCAATTTTCTTACTTTTCATAATCTGTAGGAACTTATTAACCTCAACACCCTCGGATGAAGCTTTAATGTCCACAACGCCTAGTTTAAGGATTAAAATAAGTTAGAGCCATAGTTGATAAAAATATATGGTACATAAGATTAATTGAATAAGTTGGAAAAACATGCCAAAATTGGAAAATCAAAATTGGAAATATAAAGATATGAAGAAATGAAATAAAAGATGTAATATGACACATTCAAGCCATTTAGAAATGATACAATGGTCACTTGAAGCAATTGTAGTTAAACAGAAGCTTGATTTTAAAAGTCAAAGGCTAAGTCAAAGAAGGTCAAATCAAAAGTTAAAAGTCAATTTAAAAGTTAAATATCAAAGTCAAAGGTTGACTAAAATGGGACTTTTAAAATTGGAGCCTCAAGGGAGATTAAATTTTGAAATTGCTCATACCGACTCGAAATTGAACGTAAAAGAAGTCAATTAGGGATGAATAAGGAAAAACTTGAAAGGCGAGTAAAAAAATAATATTGGAAAGGGTAAAACAATAAATAACTAAAACTTTTGAAATGCTAATTTGGAGGGTTAGAAAGTCCAAAATCCTAAATTAATGTCTCCAAATGAAATTCAAGATGGAAACAATGTCAATAGAGGATAATTGAGGATGAATTCAAAGAAGACCATAGTAGAAAAATTCCATGTCAATCACACAACACTAAGGACAGAAACTTTGAGACATAGGAATTAACATAGCCCTTTGATAAAAAAAAACTTTAAAGGAATTTTGTCAATAACAGTAACCCATAGAAAGCAATAGACTTTTGAAGGTAATTTAAATGCCCACAACTTGCTCTAATTCAAACCTAGGATGTTCTAATAACCTATAAGCTTTTTGACAATAAACAACCCATTATTATGAAACTCCAACAATATTTTATCTCTTCTAGTATCCATCAGGATAACTCCTTTAAGTAATTTGCATATCTTCTTAATCCAAACTCATTCCTTAGCCAATAGTTCTCCAAGAAAACCTATCCACTCATGACAAATCAAGTTTATAATTCATGCTATAATCACTTACTTTTGCCAATTATCTACTTACACAAAGCTCCTCACTATAATTGAAAATATTCCTCTAAATATATGACATGTTCTTTTTGTTAGGAACATAAAGTAGCCACTTTTGAACCCCAGAGCCAAACTTTGTTAGAATAATCTTTCTCAATAATGAATTTTCTTCATTTGCAAAACACCACTAATATTTCACTAGAAAAGCTAAATTTCTATCCCAAAGGTTACATATCCTGAGCATATTTGACTTTTTACCTAAGCAAACTCTTTTCCATTTTACCATAGCCATATTCCTCTTACAACCATTACCCTTATAAAAAGTTCGTAAGTTAATTAATGTTCTTTATCACTTTTTTTGGAGGCTTGAAGATCGACATATAGTAAAAATGAAGAGTAAAAAGTATGGAGTTAATCAATACCAATCCATGACCAAATGACAAAAACTTTCTTTTCCAAAGGGCCAACCTATTATGAATTTATCAATAACTAGCATCCAAAAAATGGATTTTCTAGGATTACTTCCAATTGGCAAACCTAGGTACCTGAAAGGTAAATTACCACCCATATACCTATATGCCAAAAAGAGACAATCAATTGGCTTCCTTACTTTGCTGATCGGATAAAGAAAGGATTTCTTGAAATTAACTTCAAGCTAGAATAAACTTAAAAAATCTTCAATATTCTTCTAGCATTCTCTAATATTTATCTTAGCTTGCAAGATTATTTGTGAATTAAAGATGCAAGATAGACAAGTCATTACCAAACACACGTACACATCTGATAAGATCCAAACTTTTTGCCTTGACTAATATTAAATTAAGTGCTTCTCCGATCGAAATGGAGAAAAATGGAGATAATGGACCACTCTACCTTAAGCCCCTCTTCATTTAAATTTTAGAGTAAGATAACCATTAACAAAGATAGATACTCTAGCTGTGGACATGCACTTCTAGATCTAGCTCATCTACTTTTGATCAAAATTCATGCTTAATAAGACATGTTTAAGAAAAAGCCAATTAACAGAATCTTAAGCCTTTTCAAAATCTATCTTAAAAATGACCTTTCGATTATCAACTTTCAATTTTTCCATAGTATCAATGAACTCATTATCAAGTAAAATCCTATCCAAATTTTCCCTATCTAAAATGAACACTGACTGAGTATCACTTACTAATTTGCATGACAAGAAATTTAAACCTTGACAAAAGAATCCTTGGTAATATCATATATACTGAATTCACCAAACTAATGGGTTCGTAATCACCTAAACCCAAAAGGCAATTGACCATAGGAATTATTGTAATGAACATGGAGTTGACAGTTTTCACCAATTTTCTAGAATTCTGAAATTCTGACAAACCTTTAAGAATCATTTTTAATAAACTCCCATTGGTTTTTCTAAAGAAATTGACCTTAAAACCATTAGGACCCAGCACTTTTGAACCCTTACAATCCTAAACAACATGTTTCACATCATGCAACATGAATAGAGACTCAACTATCAACTATACCAACTTTTCATCTAGTGAAAGTTATTTAAAAGGAAGATCAAGATTTACCATAAATCGCCAATTGATTACTGAAAAATGCTCACTAAAGGAATTAAAAATAATTTCCTTAATCTTTACATAGTTTAAGATCTAACCCCCATTCTATTCAAGCCCTAGAATCAAGTTTCTCTTTGAACGAAATTGAGATTGGCAATGGAAAAAACTAATGTTTCTATCTACACTATTGGTGTATGCCCTTAAACTAATCAGATTGGGACATGGGATACATGGTCAAATAACATCATAAACATTACTAAGTTAAAGTAACATAGGTTTTCCTTCATGTAAATGGCATGATTGACACTCATGCAAATACTAATTGGATGAAACCTTTTAAAACACAGTGGCCTCGCAAAAATAGTAATAAGTTAGAATGATTAAATCCTTATGCATCAAAGCCATGTTTATAAAAATGTTCATAATCATCTTATTGTTAATATAGGGCATAAACAATGCACAAAGACTAGTACATGCTAAGCCTCCATGCATTAGATGCATGCTACTCTTTGATCTCATAAAAGTTAAAGTATATGAGATACTTGGGGATATCATATAGGTGCTTGTTTTGTGAACTTGTTTCGCTGAACACGGCTCGAATAAGAACTCCATTTGGTATAAATCACTTAAGTGTCTACGAAAGATGTTCTCATTTACCAATCATGTATGTTAGTCTTTAGACTTATGACACTTGGTCATCTTGTATAAGGAGTATCATACTTAGATATCATCATGAATGAGTTCACAATGGATGGATACGAAAATAAAGGTGATTTTGGATATGATATGAAACATACTGAAGGTGAATTAATGATCCAAAAAGGATTCACCACTCCAAGTGACATTGAAGACATATGTTAAATGATCCTGACTATGGATAATTTGATTACAGTCTTTGGCCAGAGCTTAATGAATTATGAGGAATAGTTCCTTATAGATTTATGATCATTAACCATGAGTTGCAAGATCTAACATGGATAGAGGTTCGAGCAGACACTACACTAGCTCATCCTTAATCTATGATATTTGGTGAAAGGATCATAGTGCATTGATAGGCTAGTTACTAAAAGGTTTTACAGAAGTCACCTTTTGTTCTATCAACATTTAGGTAGTCATAATGGTTGCTAGATCCTGCTATTAATCTATGAACATGATTAATAAGATTATTTATGTTCATTACCAATATGTTGAAACCTAATAGGTCATACACAATAAGACAAAATTGTTGAATTAATCTGGTGTTGAATTAAGTTGGACTTAATTGAATAAAAGATATACTGAGGAGGACTTAATTGAATTAGTTCAATTAAAAGTAATTTAAGATATAAATTAGATTCATGAAATATAATAAGAGATATCTTAATAAAGCAAAAATAAATGATAATAAATTCTTATCAAGAAAGTGTCTAAGTGCAGAAATAGCTTTAAAGAAAAGTATTAAATTAGCAAAATATTTGTATTTAGAAAATGAATAAACTACGTGATAATTATTTAATTAATATTAAGTAAAATTATTTTACTTGGGTTAGAAATTTAATTATGAATTAAATTATCTAACTTGTGAATTAGGGGTTTGGGCTAAAAGCCTTAAATTTGAAAACAAAGGAGTTTAGTTGTGAACTACTCCAAGTTGGCCTTACTAATGGTCTAAGCACATGGTAAAGCCATCCTTGGGGTGTTGTTAGGCTACATATTACTACTAAGGCCAATCTTGAAGAAACTAGTTAAAGTAGTTTTAATTGGGCTCCATAATACCTTAAAAATGGTACCACTTCTAGGTTTACTGCTAATAGGTCTAGTACACTCATTAAACATCTAAACCTTATTCTGAAGGCATATATAAACAACCTTAAGTCCTTTTGGGAGGTAAGTTGGCTATCAAAAAACCCTTGGCAAGAATCCTCAAATCTCTTTGAAGCTAATTGAGGCAACCCCTATATTCCTGAGCCAAGTATTGCATCCATCCTTATTCCTAGTAGTTAGGAACTGTTCTTGATTGCAAGAAGGTAGAAAATCAGTCTTCTATCTTAAAGGAATTGATCGAATCAAAAATTATGATTTTTGGATTTGTTTTCTTATATCTGCACAGAATAATCATCTTCTTGAGGAGCTATTTTATTTCTCTTCTTTTTATGCCAAAGGTAAAGAATTGTTCCTAAATCTTATTAGATTTGTACCTATCGATAAATTATCTTGTTTTCTTTTACAGCTTTAGAAGCCATTTAGCTTGCATTGAAGAACCACTGAGCCAAAAAAGGTTGTAACTATTGTCTGTGTGGATTACTATTGGAGGTAGGATAATTGAACTGCTCATGATTTCATATTACCTCTTAAGGAGCCTGCTCTTTCAGATATGCAAGACTTAAGATTATGATATCTTTGACTTAGATAATCTGTAATCATATGATTGATTGAATTTAGATTTAATTCAATTATATTTACCACATCCATAGGGAAGTCTGGTTTTTGTATGTTTATTGTTTTCGCTACATATATTATGCAAAATTATGAATTTTAAATGCTATGTATGCATAAGGTTGAACTTTATTAAGACTACAATCCCTTGCATACATTTGAAACCATAATGCTCTTGATTTTTTTTGTATCGCTTGCACACACTTTAACCATAATGCTCTTGATTTTTTTGTAGCATCAATTTTTTATTATTAACATATTCCATAATTCCGTTGACAAGAACTTCTTTTTAATAGATTGCACATCATTGAACTCTCTACTATCAATTTTCTCCTCTTGGCAAGCAATATAACATCAATGGCACTCAAACTTCTATATTCCACCTCTTCAAGTACTTTTTCACTCCTTTAAGTTTAAGCTTAATAGCATTTCTAGCCAAACTAAATTTTTTTCATACCTCCTTAGTCTTTTACAATTTTCTTCATTAAATTACTATTAGAGAACCAACAATCAACCCTTTGAAGGGTCTTGGGTCACAATTCTAGCAGTTCAACTCAAATGATAAAAGGGTAATGATCTGATAACTAACTCTTTAAGACTTTTAAGCTGAAATCACCACATATAGACAATCACTCCCACTTCAATAATGTTGAGAATGCCATTCCTAGTAAAGTTTGAACTCATGCAAAATAGTATTTAAAAACTCATAAAATATCAACATATAAGCAACAAACACAAGTAAACATAGAAAAACCAAACTTCTCACTAGACCTCTTGTAGAGGGTTTTACATATGGTAAACGGATTCGAATTTAAGCAAAACTTAAACAATCATTTAGTTAGAGATTGTCTAACTCAAATATATCATAATCTTAAGTTTTGAAAATATGAAAGATTACTTGTGATAGGTGCCCATCCTTTCTGACAGGTAATCCAAAAACAGGAGCAGCATAATTATTTTACCTTAAATAGTTGTTCACATAGACAGTAGTTGAAACATTCTTTAGGCTTAATGATTCTTTAGTGCTAGCTAGAAGGCTTCTCAAGCCTCAACCAAAAGATATCTCATCAATAAGTACAGATCCAATGTGATCTGGGAATAATTCCCTTATCTATTAAGCCAAAGTAAAGGAAAAATAGCTCCTAAAAAAATGGCTAATTTACGTAGATGCTAACAAACAAATTCAAAAATTCACAATTCTTAATTCTAATTGATTTCTCTAGGATAAAACATTGATTTTCTATCTTTGTTGTGATTAAAAACACTTTGAGATGACTTAGAATATGAATCAATGCAAAGGGGTCTGGTGCAATAGCCTTTAAAAAGCACTAGGGTTCTTTGCCTATCATTTTCTGACAGCCAATAAACTCCCAAAAAGACTTAATGAAGTATGTATAGGCCTCATGGACTAAGCTTAGTATTTTAATGAATGAACTAGACCCATTAAAACAAGCCCTATAGGTGGCGCCAACTTGGAGTGTTGTTTAGAGCCCAATTAAAATAATTTTAATTTGCTTGTCCAAGATTGGGCCCTAACTGTAACATATTAATATTTTAGCCTAATAGCACACCAAAGATGGCTATAACATGTGCGTAGCCCATTAGCAAGCGTAACATGGAGTAGTTCACAACCAAACTCCATTAACTTGATAATTAAAGCTTTTAGCCTAACCCAAATTCAAATGCTAGATAATTTAATTCGCAATTAAATTTTCTAACACAAGTAAAAATAATTTTTTATTTCACGTAAATAATATTAAATAACTAATTAAATAATTATCAAATAATCTTTTTAATTTTCCAAATTCAATATTTGGCCTTATTTAATATTATCCCTAAAACCATGTCTACAAATAGACATTATCCTGATAAAACATTCTTATTTTTTTGCCTTATTAAGACATCTCTAATTAGATTTCATAAATCTAATTTATATCTTAAATTATTCTTAATTAAGTTATTCAATTAAGTCTTTATATATTTATCTTTTATTTAATCAAGTCAAACTTAATTAAACACAATATTCAATTTAAGAATTTTTTTCTTATTGTGTCCTATTAGGTTATGTTGGCAATGAATACAAATAATACTCTATGTTTTAATATGTAACCTATTATTTATAGACATAGATCATGAGCAGGGTCTGGCAACCAATTATGACCACCCAATGTTAATACGATGAAGTGTGACTTCTTAAAAAACTTTTAGTAACTAGCCTATTAGTGTAATACGATCCTTTTACCAAATATCCCAGATAGACGATAGGCATGGTGTGGTGTCTACTTAAACCTCTATGCATGTTAGATCTTGCATCTCACAGTTAATGATCATGTACTTAGGAAGAACCACTCCTCATAATCCTTATTCTCTGGCCAAAGAATTTTATCCTATCAAGCATAGTCAAGATCATTCAAGTTATGTATACAATATCATTTGGAGTGGTGGATCCTCTCTTGACTACTCATCCATCTACTATATGGTTCATGCCATACCTAATATCGCCCTTATTTTTATCCATCCATTATAGATCCATTCATAATGGATTAAAGTACAATAATGCCCATACGAGATGACCTGGTATCTCAAGTCTAAGGACTATTATACTAGACTAGCACATTAGAATATTTTTCATAAACACTTGAGCAACTTAAACCAAATAGAGTTCTCATTCAGGCCATGTTCATTGAACTTTTTTCCATAAAACAAGCTCTCATATGCTATCCTCAAATATCTCATATACTTCAACTTCATTAAGTTTTAAAAGTTGCATGCATCCAATGTATAGAGACTTAGCATATACTAATCTTTGTGCATTGTCAATGCCTTGTCTTGACAATACAATGGCTAGGAACATTTTTTAGAAACACAGTTTAATGCATAAAGATCTCATCTTCATAAATATTACTATATTTGTAAGGCCATTATCTTTCAAAGGCTTCATCCAATCAGTGTTTGCATGAGTGTTAATCATGCCACTAACACGAAGGAAAACCTATGTTACCTTGATTTAGTAACAAGTATATGGTTATTTAACTATGTATCCCATGTTCTAATTCGATTGGTTTAAGGGCATACACCAATATCTCATCTTTCACTTGCACTTGAAACAATCGTATTATTCTTAGTGTCTATTTGTTGAAGATTATGTTAATCCATTCTGGATAATCTCTATTATCGAATCATAAAACTGTTTAAATCACAAGGAAACCTTGATTCCAATCATGAAGCTTAGTTGTCCTATAACTATTAGAATCTTAATTAGCCTAGTAGCTAAAGATCCAAAACTAATCACTTTCTCAAGCCTATAATGAAATGATTTGTTTTATGTCTTATAGATATGAATATGTAATCTGTCTAGTTTGGGATTCTTTCCAAAATTGCATCCAAGCATTAATAACTTTGTTTGTCTCTTTCCCATTAATATGAATTTTTAATAGTTCATGAATGCACCCATTAAGTCTTAACTTTTTATGAATATTAACTTTTAATAGTTCATAAATGCTCCCATTAAATCTTGTATGTGTAAGACCTTTTACGGGGAATAAAATTCCTAGCTTCGAATTTAAGTAATTGGGTTTATTTAATTAATTGTTATAATTTGATAAATAAAGATGTAGAACAATTCTACTAAGATTTATTAAATAAAAGAAATCATAAAAGCATGGCATCATATGCCAGCATTAAAAGATACATGTCCAAAAAAATTATCCTAAATAAAATTTCCCAAACAACATCGATCCATAATGCCAAAATAAAAAATCCAATGTTTAAAATAATAAATCATAAAGCCTAATCCACATCATCTGGGTTGCCTCTTCTTTCACCCATCTTCACTTATCTTTCTCCCTATCTTGGTTATTGGTCCCTACAATATGTCAAACATACTTAATACCAATAATCAGACATCTCATACCAAAAAAAAGTAAATGAAATTTTGAATTTATACCTAAGGTAGAAACTCTCTTCAACTTTTTATCCTTGACAGATTCAAGGTAGCCTTTGCAGTTTTTCCTCCAATGACTCAACTTTCTGCAATGGTGGCAATTTCCCTTATCTTTTCATTCCTTAGCCTTGACCCCCTAGTTAGCTTTAAATCTTTGGACAAGAAGATATGTCCTTTCTTGATTTCTTCTTCTTCTTTGAAACCAAATGAACAACCTTCTTATTGTTGAAAGACTTCCCTGTTGTAGTCAACATATTAAATAATCTTGCAAGAGATGTCTCTATATGAGTCATGTTAAAGTTGAACATAAACTAGGAAAAGCTTGGAGGCGAAGAGGAAAAACTTAGATCAACAGCTAATTCACCGTCCATAGACCAACCCAACTATTCTAGACTCATGATCCATCCAATCATCTTAAGCACATGAGTCCTAACAAGAGTAGCCTTTGACATCTTTGTTTGGATAGTTCCTTTAAGTTGTCAAATCTCTCAATGCATCTCTACTTATTAAACAATTCTTTAAGGTTCAAGATGATGTTTGAAGCATCCATGCCTTTGGTTTTAGGAACCATGGTGCCATGCTAGCCATCATCACACATGTGGCTTGCATAAAATCATCTTTATGAACTCTATATGCATTCTATTCCTCCTACGAAGTATCAGCAAGGGGATCATCAGGTATGGGATCATTAAGGGCATAAGAGTTGTTTTCTTAGGTTAAAATGATTTTTACATTGCGAAGCCAGTCAACGTAATTCGGCCCAGTCAAAATGTTAGCATCTAGTATGCTACGTAAGGACAAGTTTGAAGTCATACTTCTTGTTTATATCTTGTATAAACTCAGAACATATTTAATGTTAATAACTTATACAATGTAATCATTTGGTCAGGTTTTAATACTCGAATGATTTTTCTCATTATTTTCACGAAATTATAGCCTTCAACTATAATATGAGAAGTTTAACATTTAAATCTTCTTAATGAGCTAGGACCCATTTCACTTTTACGTAACCTTGAGTGACTCAACAAATTATGTAAAAACTAATTAAGTACGTAACTTAGTTTACCAATTCCATCTCTATGCAACTTCTAAATCAATTAGGTGGTAACTTTTCACCTAAATACATCATATGTATTTCACCTAACCATCACTTCTAATGCCATGTAGTCAAGTTGTACGTATCTGGACAACACAGTGTCAGTTGAGTAAGACCCATTATTCATAACCAAGTAGCTCGGGCGAAAGAGACTTTGAATGATTTAACAAATCCCCACGACCAAAACTCAGGTTTCTGCTTAGGCATGACTCAATATTTTACGAGGAATTTCTTAATTAATTAATTAGTCTTATTGATTTGAATTGGATTACATTGCATTTGTATTTATTTTAAGTATATGCATATACATATCAACATAAAATAAATCTAATCATCCAATCCTACATGAATAATTATCTACTTTTATCTAAATCTGGTCTCCATAAGCTATTTGGAAACTAGTTGGTCAAAACCCTAGAATACCTTCCTAAGTCTTCATAATTCTCGATAGTGTTCTCATTGGACAATTCATGGCAGCATCTTCTATTTACACTTATGGAAAAAAAATTCCTCAAAAACTGACCGAATCCTAAATCTAAAACTATGTAACATATGTTTGAAAGAACAAGTTACATTTGAGAAGAGTTAGATGACAAGAGAATTTTACAACTCTAAAATGAACTAAAGATAAGCCAGGGTATGCAAACCTTATTTAATAAAATAAATACCATGAGAAATATTTCAACCATACATTTACCTTGTCATACTGAGGTTTAAGGCCATAACTGTTCATATTGCTTTAACAAATTATAGCATAATAACAACATGTAGCTGATTTCACATGGTAATCACATGTTTTCTGTGTATAAATGTATATAAACAAATTTATAACATTCAACAAAGTATCTATAAGAATCGGCAAGAGAGATTAAACACATTTAATCTTATTCCTAATTTTTAGGAAACTAGTCTTAATTTGGACATATACTTAACTTTTAGGTCATTTGTCTCAACAAGGACAAATACTTTCAATTTCACGCTTAAATTATGTTTCCAAATTAACATCTTTTAAAAATTAAAATTAAACTAAACTTATTCAATTAAATAATTTAACAAAACAAGTTCCTAAATTTTAATTCTTTAAACCTTAAACCTTAAATTTTAATTCTTTTAAAACCATGTCTATTTAAAGAAACCATGTTAAATAGTAACACTTTCATTATTCCTAACTTTTAGGAACCTTTTTTAATAGATAACTTTTATCTAGTCCAACTCAAGCTCATCCCATAATTTAAGGAATCAAATCCCTTATTTTAGGGAATTTTACTCTTACTTGAAAACTAGTTCCACCAGAAGTACAACTCTAGCATGTTATGTCCCCAGTACAGGCAATCTTTTTGGCCATGCCAATTGCTTTTGATAACCATTTGTCACAGCATGGCCTAGTATGAATCCTAACCAGCCTGACTTGCAAGGCTAGTGCACTCCTCATTTTGATATATTTTTATGTCATTATTTTTTTTATTTCTAGGGGCCATATCATTATATTCTTTCTTTTTTTTATGTTTGGGGACTGAATTGTCGAGATGAATCATTCACTTGACTTAACCCTAAATAGTTGTTACAAAATGACCATTTTTCTTGGAATCGCCACTAATCTATTTTGGCTAGGTGAGATTAGGCACCTATTGAAGTTCGTATGTCAAGGACATGAAACCCAAGAAACTAACTCCAAGGTCTGTGCTCATACCAGAGATTATTTGAAAAGGTTTAATAGTCAATTACAATCATGAGTAAGCATCGATCCCTCTCATGATGCTTGCTAATCAATACCTTATTAATTACGTGTTAACATAAAATTCAATTTTTATTTGGTTTTAAATTTTGCTATTTAATTCTAATTCCCATATTTTAAAATTTTCCAAATCCTAAATTTATTATTTCGTATAAGAAAATCATGTTTTTAATTTTTTTTGAAAATCAAAATATCTTTTATACCCCACCAGATAACTAAAAGAACAGGAAAGGTTTATCATTATATCTTTTGCACCTAACCGAAGGGCCTAAGGAATACGAAAGGGTTCATTTTTACAAAATTCAAAAAAAAAAATCTTTCTCATTTTTTTTTAAAAAAAAAGATATCTCATTATTAAAATAATCTATGAAACCTATCTCGTATACTAGGAGACATTCATTTAACTACTTTAACTAAAAGACATTGCCTTGATTTTCAAAAATTTTAATTTTATAAAAATAATAAAATTTATCTTAAGACTCAATTTTGACTATAGTATGAAACTACATTCGAAGGATCTGAATATGGTTGATATGACCAAATGTCCCTTAAAGTACCTTTGACATGAAAGTATCCTAGAAACTCCAAATGACTCGATTTTAATGCAAAATTATTAGCCCAACTCCCGTAATGTGATGGGATTTGTGTACAAGGCCTAGGAATGAATTCACCATCGTATGGTTGACCGATGATTACTAGCGATTTTGGCTTCTTGCAAGCAAGTTGCAGCCTGCAGTCCGAATTGAGGATGTGTATTTAGAGTTAGCTTACCCCCGCAAGGTCATGACCCTTTATCTCATCCATTGTAGCATGTGTGTCGCCAGGGCATAAAGGTCATGATGACTTGACGTCATCCTCACCTTCTTCTAGCTTATCATTAGCAGTTTGCTTAGGGTTCCAAACTCAATGATGGAAACTAAAAATGTGAGTTGCACTTGTTGCAAGACTGAACCCAACACTTTATGCCATGAGTTTATGACAATCATGCACCACCTCTGTCTGTGTTCCTAAAAGCACCCTTTTCTTTCAAGCCTTAGTAAGGTTTTTCACTTTGCATCGAATTAAACCACATATTCACTGCTTGTGCAGGCCCCATCAATTCCTTTAAGTTTTATTCTTGCAAACATACCCCCCAAGTAGGATACTTAATGCATTAAGCTATTGCCTCACCAACTAGCTAATCAGAAGTGAGCCTCTCCTTATGTGGATTCCTCCTTTAGCTCCTTAGCCTACAGATTATTAACAACCATTTTCAACTGTTATTTCCCTTCCAAGGGCAAGTTCTTATCGTTACTCATCTATTCACCACTAGAAACACCACTTCTTGTCTAACTTCCACGTGTTAAGCATGCTGCTAGCGTTCATCCTGAGCCAAGATTGGACTCTTAATAAGATTTATAATTGCATTACTTATAGCTTCCTTGTTCGTAGACAAGGTTGATTCAGAATTCTTTGTCATTCTAAGGCATAACTTGTGTCCATGTGCTTCATATTGACTTGGAATTCGCTCTTAAAAATACAGCTATCCCTACCCCCTTACGTCAATCTTATGAGCTTCTTATCCATTCTCATTCGATCACGTTGAAAGAGCAAGGCAAAATAGAAAAACTCACATTAGGTTTAGGGATAATCAGGCTCAAACAATGACTTCCACCACGTCAAGGTGACATTTTACCGTTGAGCTATATCCCTTCCTTTGCCCCCATCAAGAAATAGAACTAATTAATCCTAAGTTAAAGGATTGAGAAACTTAACAATGCCATTGTTCTTGAACTACTTAGAACTTGCTTTCCTTTCACACTATTACAGATATGAAAATAATGGATTCAATGCAGACTTTAATATGGATCAAATGGCTATTCATGCACCTTTATCTTTAAATGTGCAAGTAAAGGCTCGTTTGCTTATGTTTTCTTATATGAATCTCTTATCTCCAACCATTGGGATCCTATTTTCGTATTGATCCATCAAAAATTCCCTCTGGCCCTACCATACTCTAGCTTGGGAGTTTCACTCTCTATTTAGGGTTTAGCCTTGGGATCTAACAAAGACCTAAAAAGCCACCTATAAATGCTTTATGCATTATCATTTTGGATAACGCATGCATCCTCTGTATTACCTTAGCTACTGGCACAAAGTTAGTCGATGCTTATTCCTCAAATACTATTATTGCTTCTTTTTCAAGAAAAGAAGCAGAGACAACTATTTTTGGATTCGTACTGCAGTGACCCTTTAGTTGGGTGTTGCAGCAACATTATGGATTAATAAATCCCTAACTTTAGGTCTTTTTTAAAATTAAATCAATTTAAAAATAAAATATCGTGATTTAAGTATCTAGGGAGTAGTCATTTCAAAATCAAAGTGAGTTCTCCCTAGATACATTTATTCAATTCTGATCCAAATATACGGATTGTGTTGAAAGTTTAAAATCCATTTTTATTTTTTTCAAAGTTAAAAATAAATAAATCCAATGGACTAAAAATTTTCGTAAATCAATTTCAAAATGTTTTTCTACTTCTTTTCTAGAATGCCCAATATTTGTTATACATCTTCTATGCGAAAGTGTTCAATTTGCATAAAGTCTTCTTGACTGCTATTCAAAAATTTTGATAATGTATGTATGTTAGACATTTTGGGACAATTATAGGTCCTGCGAAGCAATTCTGATTGGTTAATAAAAATATATTTCAATGATATTTATTTTTTTCTTTTTCCTTAGTTTAGCTAATCTATTATGAAAAAGAAAAAAAAGTAAAGTAACATTATGTTGATTGTTTTCTAAATGAAGTTTCCTTCTTCCACATGCAGAAAAGGAATAAATAAATCAATCAAATTGTAAGAGGCCTCATAAAGTACTTTTTTAGGAGTTAAACTTCCATTTGTCCATATCTATAGCAAAAGTATCTCCTATTTTCATTATCTTTCCTATAACAATGAATACTATGATTCGCATTTCAAACAGGCATAATACAACATCTATAGGATATCTTCCCCTCGTGAAAATTCTTTGGTGTTTTTATATTGTATCCTCTATTTCTCTCAATTTCTAATCCAATACATAAATCAATGGGTTCAGTTAGGCTAGCTATATGCTATGCATTTTCAACGATTTCCATAGAAGGAGGTAAGGTGATGTCTTGAGTTGTTACATATCAGGATAAAGGCATTATGAGTTCTATACAAATTACATCATAATACAATTTCTTTCAAATTCATTAAAATTTTAAGTACTGATTCGTGAATACCTAGTAAGGTAGAATATTCGTGTGGTATTTTCTCAGAATCCATGTTCTTTTTTTTTTCAAGCAAAGCTCTTCGCATCGCAATGCCTATTATGTTAGCTTACCCTGGGTATGCCTTCGATGTGAAAGTATCTTAGTAATCCTAAAGGACTCAAAAATGATGATAAGAAGGTGAAGCTATACCTAATGCATGACTTTAGCATGAAAGTATCCTGATGACTACATAGGACTTGGTTCTAGGGTAAATTACTAAAATGCCTCTAGAGATTACTTTATCATGAAAGCATACTTGTAATCCTAAAAGACCTGTAAATGATAGGAAATGACAACTAAGGGTAACTCAAAAATTAAAGGTGACTTAAAATGCAAAAGTTATAATTAGGTCTCTAAATTTTTCAAAATTACACCTTAAGCCTAAAGTGACTAAAAAGACAAGAAATCTTCCTAAAATGACCAAAATAATCTAGATGGATAACTTGATTTTTTACCTTAAAATGTAAGGCTTTACCTAATGAACTCTAAACTTTACTAACATTGCAATTTAGTCCCTACATGATTCAAACTTAAAAATTAAATAACCAAATAAATCACAAAAAAAATCATGGAAATCATACTATAAGTCACAAGAACCATTTGCCAAGCTCTTTGGCCTTGAAACAATTTTTCCACCATTTTGCAAGCAACTCCCTAAACTTTCTAAAATTGAAAAAAGTTTGTTAATGGATTAAAATGTATGAAATGCATTTAAACATATTAACAATGCATGAAAAACACCCTTAAAGGTCCATGGAAATTTCGGCCAAGCTTGGATGGCCTTGGAAAAAGTTTTGTAATTTTTGTAATTTAGTCCCTATTCCATAATCATAAAATAGCACTAAAAAGCCAAAAAAAATCACCAAATCGCACATACATGGTTCGGCCAACTTAGATATACCAATCCAAAGGCTTTAAAAATTTTGAAAAAATTTTTTTAAGCCCCTGTAATTTCTAAACTTTACATAATAATCAAAATATCACATAAACAAGAAATATAAAGTTTCATCAAAAGCCACAATCATCATTAACAATCAAGAAAAAAAAGTTTTCAACATGGATTCATGAATTATCAACATATGTCCTAAATTCTACCAAGCTCACCTCATTATTAATATATATAATATCATGAAAAATAAACTTATGAACATATCTGATCAACTATCCACATGGAAATACCAAGGAAAACAATATAATCATAAACATATCTACATGATAAAATACACAACATATCAACAAAAAAATGTTTTCTTGATGAATATCAATTTTTTGTTAAAAAAATCAAATTTAACAACTAAATCAAGAAATTGCTCATGGCTTTCAATGCTTAGCCTCTTAGCATGGATCAGAATCCATGAGCACAAGTAATCATCAAACTTGCTAAAAGGAAGAAAAATGATTGGAATGAACAAAAATCAAAGTTTTCAAGTGAAATTACCTTTAAAACTTGAAAACCTTGAAAATTCTTAACTAAAAATACCATATTTTGCCACGAAAGCTATTAGGCTCTTCTTAAAACATCCTCCCCTATTTATAAAAAGGAGGTTCGGCCAAAGGGTGAAAAAAATCCCATTGGCTGAATGGCTATGCATTTTTGCCTTTTCTTTTTCTCACTTATTTGTTTTTTTATCTTTTTTTTTTTGGCATTTTTATAAAGCTTTATAAATTATTTTAGTCATTTTATATGACTCATCATGTATAAGTCATCATCTAGAAACATGGGAGATAAGATGAGATAAGAAAAAAATCTAAATTGGATAAAACAAGTTATATGGATTAAATGGTAACATATTAAAAAAATTATGTGTTCAGAAATAAAATTTCACATAATAAATTTAATTAAAAATTTAATCAAAATATACTTGTTAGGCTTGTTAGAAAACAAAAATGACCTTATTGGGCATGTTGGAAAGTTAATGGGCTTATTAGGCCTATTAACAAATTTATTGGGTTTTAAAGCCCATGAAATGGAAAAATAAATTTTGGCCTTAAAAATGAATTTTTGAGAAATTTTATGTACAAGAAAAAAAAATTGAAACTTTCAAACATGTAAAAATTTACAAGCAGAAACCTTTTCGAAAAGAAATTATATTTAATAAAAATGAATCAGAATTTCAAAAATCTATATCCAATATATTTTATTTAAATATGTGAAAATACTTAAAACTTTAAACTTGATAAATTTTATAGAAAAATTTTACAGATAAAAAGTTTGTATTTTGGATATGAGAAAATTTCAAAACTACTTTCAAATATTTATAAAAATAAGTCAAATTCAACATATTGTTTAAGATATTAATTTACAAAATAATAAAGATGAAAATCTAAAATTCGAAACAAATTTTACTGTAAAAATTTTGCTAGCATGACACTTTTGATACTGTGAAAAATTCAAATTTAATAAATAAATTCAACAACTTGACATATCGTGGTAAAAACTGCCAATAAAAATTTTTTTCTTAGACATGTTAGATTTTTTGGAGTGAGTATTGGCATAAATACTACATCGGTATCAGTAAAAAATACAACGATCAACTCCCAAAATTTCATGAAAAATCTCAAAAAATTCTTGAAAAGTGAGAAATTTGGCCATAATATCATATAAAAAAATGAGTTTCAATATTTCAAAAGAATAAATTTTGAACACTAATTGTTTACCTCGATACTTATCTTTTTTATTCAAGATTTGTTCTCTACAACCCTCGAAATCACACTTTTTCCATTGCTTGCAAATGTGGCCATCTAGACCCAACTGAAAAGGTGTCGAAAATATTGAATCCTTTTAGAGTAGGTTGACCTCTATTAGGGTAGCAGCTAGGTTTTCAGTCTCAGATATTTAAGATTATTTGAAAAAGAGGCCGAACGAAATTAAATATCTATACCATCTTTGAATGATGTTTAAGGGCTGATTTAGATGCTAAAAAAACTTAGTAGATGCTGCCAAAGATTGATCAATGGCAACAAATAGGATGGCAACAAATTGTCATCCAATCACATGGTTTTAAGCAAACCCGGTGCATCATCACTTTACCATAAAATTGTGACAATTAAAACACAATAGCACCTTTTGAAGGATGTTTGAATACGAACTTTTAATTGCTGAAAAATCAATTTAGATGCTGCCAAAGTTCTAACCAAGAGAACAAACATGATAACAACAAATTGCTACCTAAATCACCCATGTAGCATGGAACAACTTCTTTTGGGTAAGGCATCATGATGCCTCAGTTTTCAGCAACCAAAATCCATTCAAGATCATGTCTTCTATAATTAACTTATTGTTCTAAGATGTAACAAAATTATGAAGCTTTTTCATAAAGATTTCAAAGTGTATTAGGAGTGAGAAACCATCCAAATATATTGATCAAGTTCATGTTATTTGATTTCACCATATTATGTTTCTTTGTACTAGAACATATTTACGTAAATTAAAATTAATTTTTATGAATAGGTCATAAAAATCAATTTTTACAACAAAAAACCATTAGAAAAATCATAGAGGAAATCACAAATCATAGGTCTACATGTCTCTAAGTTTCAACAGTTCAATGTGTATTCAATCTAAATTAATATAAACTATTTTTATTAATTATTAAACTCTTTAATAGTGAATAATACACCATTAAGCTTGCTATCACAATTTAAGAAAATTTATAAAAAATTATGCTAAGGCCCAAAACTTATAGATCTACACATACGACATCCAAATGTCAATCATCATGAATTAAACCACACAAACCCCATGTAATCTGCAACCTAATGGCTTTGATACCACTATTGGAAATCCTATTCCTGATAAAGTTTGACTTCATGCAAAATAACATTTAAAAACCAATAAAATATCAACATATAAGTAGCAAAAACAAGTAAACATAGAAAAGATAGACTTCCCTATGAATCTTTTAAAGAGGGTTTTACATGTGGTCAAAGGATTTAAATTTAATCGTAACTTAAACAATCAAATGTTTAGAACTTACCTAACTCAAAGAGAGCATGATCTTAAGTCTTACAGATCTGGAAGACCCTTTGTGATAGATGCCCAAGCTTTTTGATAGGTAATCTGAAATCATGAGCAGCATAATTGTCTTACCTCTAACAGCTATCCATACAGACAGTAGCTTAAACATTTTTTAGGCAAGTGGTTCTCTAATGCTAGCTAAAAGGCTTCTCAAGCCTCAACCAAAAGATATCTTACTAATAGGTACAGATCAGATATGATCTAGGAACAATCCCATTACCTATTATGCCAAAAAGAAGGAAAAATAGCTCGTAAGAAAATGGCTATTTTGCACTAGTGCTAACAAATGAATGCAACAATAATAATTCTTGATTTTGGTTGATTTTTGTAGGAATTTTCTATATCCCTTGTGATCAAAAACACTTTGAAATCACTTGGAATACGAACTGACACATAAGGGGCTTAAGGAAGCTAAGGATTTGGCGCAATAGCCTTTAGGGAACACTAGGGTTCTTTAGCTAGGGTTTTCTGATAGCAAACATACTCCCAAAAAGACTTAAAGATATATATATATATAGGCCTATTAGACTAGGCTTAGCTATTTAATGAATGAACCAGACCCATTAAAACAAGCCATATAGGTGGCTCCAACTTAAAGTGTTTCATGGAGCCTAATTAAAACTATTTTAATTAACCTATTCAAGATTAGGCCTTAATAGTAACATATTAATATTTTAGCATGATAACACACGAAGGATGACTATACCATGCACGTAGTCCATTAGTAAGCCCAACTTAGAGTAGTTCACAACCAAACTTCATTAACTTGATAATTAGGGCTTTGGCCCAACCCTTAATTCACGTGTTAGACAATTTAATTCACAATTAAATTTTCTAACCTAAGTAAAACGAATTATTAATTCATGTAAGTAATATTAAATAATTAATTAAATAATTATCAAATAATCTATTTAATTTTCCAAGTACAATATTTACAATTAATATTGTCCCTAAAACTAAATATACAAATAGACATTATCCCGATAAGACATTTTTATCTTTATTGCCTTAGTAAGACATCTCTAATTAGATTTCACACATCTAATTAATGTCTTAAATTATTCTTAATTCACCTTACTCAATTAAGTCCTTCTTGATTTATCTTTTATTTAATTAAGTCCAACTTAATCAAACACTAGATTCAATTCAACAATTCTATCTTATTGTGTGTAACCCAATAAGTTCCCAAGATGTTGGCAACGAATACAAATAGTGCTCCATTTCTTTAACATGTAACTTACTAATAACACCAAAAATTATCTTTAACTTATTTACAAAAGCAAACGCCTATACCCCTAAAAGGAATGTTGCAACACTTTAGCATGTTGAGAATTATCCGACTTCGGGTTTCTCGATCAATAACCATCCTTTAAGGAATTATGTTGAGCTAGTGGATGGACCAATTGGACATATATAATTAGGCTCCAATAATCTATATATTAATTATTCGGTATAATCTATGTATTAATTCCAATAATTAATCATATAATTATTAATCTCAGAGTCATACCACTAAAGACTTGAAACTGTACTCATAATTACATATCGTATTATGTAAGCTTTATAAATAGCCTTTTAGTTCTATGACCTTGTGATATGTGTAACACCCTCATATGATATAAGTGATTAAGTTAAGGTTAAAATATGTTTTATCTACTTCATCACCTTATCTTAAAGTTCTATTATACTCTTTATGTGAAAATGATTGTTCACCACATGTGAACAATTTATCATTTGACATACAAATGATCAAAGCCTTTTCCATTTTCACTATCCATATAATGCCTTTTAAGATTTATATACCCAACAAACCAGTCTAGTAGTTTATTGCTTTAAAACGCTTTAGCCTCTGGAATGTCAAAGTATATAAGTTATACACATGAAGTCAATTACTTACTTAGGCTTCTATGAGATCAAAAGGTTAAAGGCTAACATATATGAGTTTTTATGCATTGTCAAGTCCTATCTTGATAATACAATGACTAGAAACATTTTTTAGAAACACGGGTTTTATGCATAAGGATCTCATCATCATAACTTATTAGTATCTTTGCAAGGTCATTTTCTTTCAAGGGCATCACCTAATTGGTGTTTGCATTAGTGTCAATCATGCCACTAACATGAAGGAAAACCTATATTACTTTAATTTAGTAACTTGTATATGGTTATTTCATTATGTATCTAATGTCCCAATCCAATTGGTTTAAGGGCATACACTAATAAATAAAACTTGATCTAATCTGCTTTTTTTATTATCCTGCCTAAACTAAGTAAGTTTCTTTCCTAACTAAGGTTGGTTAGTAAACTCTCCATTAGAAATAAAATCATTTTAGTAAAAAATTCCACTTTCCCATACAGGCAACCTTTCTTCTCATCATCAGATCTGACTATGTTGCAATTACTTGCTAAACACCAAGGACCTAGAAAATTTTTCTTAAAAGCTAAAATATATTCCATAAATGTTTTTTCCTACTTCCACCACATAAAGCATATACATTACTAATAGCTCTAAAAAATTTTCAATTTACTCATTTCCCTTGAACCACTAAAAACCAATCAAAAATGAATTTGTAATCACAATGAAAACAAGCTTTATCTAAACCACTAAAATACCTAGAATTCCCCACAGAAGCTGTAAAAGCACAGTCAATATATCATGTCCCATAATTCCGAAATATGAACATTAGGAATATTCTCTACCATATTCTTTTGCGTAAGCACCATCTCCATTATACACATTGATAAATCTTCTTAACTTAACCCTTTTAGAGGCATTTGCCAACCACTTCACATTTCAACAAAGAATTCTCATAATACCTTAATGTAGTCACTCACTAACTAGATAATAAATTAAACATACAACAACTTAAACACCCTTTTACCTTTACCCAAACACCCAAAATCAAAATCATTAATAAAATGACCACAATCTAGACCCATAAACACTAAATACTACTAGTTAAATAAAAAACATACACTAGCTGACCAACAACCAAAAAAGTCTTTAAACTTAAAACAAAACACAAAACACAAAACATAGATCCAAAGCAACAAAAATAATTCCAAAAAAAAACTACACCCTAACCCATCTAACCCAACAGCTTCAAACAATCAATCGAGCAAAGATAAAGCTAACCACATGACATTTAATTCTTTTTATCAATTTTGACTAGCCTTTCTATCAATATACCATCATCACAGTTTGCTGAGAATCCAAGGATTTTTCCAAGTTTTTAGGTTATCCTTGCTTCTTTTTCAATGATATTTCTCAAATGTTTAAATTCTCTATCCAAAATAGATTCGTTCATAACTTTCCCACCTTTATATTTAAAAGCAAAACCTTTTTTCTTAAAAGTTTTTTATTCCTATTCTTAGATTTTTAATAAATGGTAAAGCAAATCCTTCTCGATATCCACTAAATCCCTTATTTTTCTTCTTCTTCATTAGCTTTCTTATTTGATTTTTGCTCTCTATCACTCTCGATAGAAATAGGAACCAATAAAGGAGATATCAGGCCTATTAATTTCTTTCTCATTAAGATTCCTAGAGCTTAAACAAGAATTAGCCCTTCTAAGACTAGGCTCAAAATCAATATTTTTACACTCAATAGTTAGCCCACCTAAAGAAAAGTCATTTGATGACTCTAAGTTCTCTTAATACACGTTAATATCTTAGATTTCAAAAAAAAAATTAAATAAGGTGATTTTCTCATGCATTATTCACATTTTGTTTCATATTTTCTGCATATGATGTTTAGTTTGGTTGATGATTGTTGATGAGCTTAAAGATTTGGTGATAGAGACATGCTATATTGGATGTCCATACTTCATGTTATTTTTGGCCATAAAGGGTTTTTGCTAAACATTGTAACGAATATAAATTAAGAAATTTAGATAATAAACTTAAAATTGTAAGTTCATGGAATAAGTAAAGCAATTAAGTTAGATAAGATAAGAAATTAAACTTGATACTTTATAGACATCTAGCCTTACACCTATGTCCTATCCGTTAGCCTTAAATGCCAAAGAATTCCAAAATAAACTAGCCTGAATTGTTACTAATCAAGAACAAGTGTAACATTTGCACTCTTTATCTTTTGAGTTGGCAAAGATAGAAACTTTTACCCATTTATCTTTTCTGGGCTTATATATAACTTCTTGACCTTTTTTAAGGCTAACATAATAGCCTTCCTTTTTTAAATAGGTTTGTAAAGAAGAAAAACCTTTGAAAGGCTAGGTTTTTACAACTTTCGAACATAAAGATAAAGAATTCTAATAATAGAATTACAAAAGAATATAATAGAAGATAGGCCTATACAAAGATGAACTACTTAAAAGCTTTGAGCGATAAAGCATATGGCTCTAATCTTTCTCTGTTAAAGTCTCTTACTTTTGGATGTGTTGGAGAAGTTTATTTATAGGTTTAAGATGAATTATATGTTTGAAACCTAAGCTTAGACTTGTAAAAATAGGCATAAAAGTATTTATAAAATAAACATGAGCAGCAAAAAGTAAAGAGAAAAATACCTAAATTTTTATGAGACCTTAGACTGAGATTTACATGTAGTTAATTTAGCAATTTTAAATCATAAATATGAATTTAAGATCTTTCCTACGCAGAGACTTGTAACTCTGAGTATATCATTCCTTGCACAAACACAACCACTTGATTTCTCTTTAAGGCTATAAGGAGCACAAGCATCCTTACTCTAATGGTTTTCCACATAAATGACTACTACAGCCTTTTCAAGGTATAGCGATTCACTCATGCTAGGAGGCTAATATCTCAATCATAATCAAGAGGTTTTCTATCAAATATGAAAAATCTCAAGAACAATTCTAGTGATTTTAGTTTTTATAAGAAAAAAAGAGGATGAATACTGCAAAGCTAATTCTTTTACTGTAGGTTTATCATTCTTGAAAACTATTTTTAAAACTACAATATCTTATCCTTGAAACCTCTACTAAAATTGCCATGGAGTTTTCATTTTTCTCGTAAAGAAAACTAATTTTTTTCAAAAAGCTAAAACTTACATTAATCTCTTTAGGAAAGCTAATTGGGGCTTTTGCAAGTTATGAAAAACTATTTTTCATGCTTGGCAAAAAAACTCTTTGGCATCACTTCTCTTAAGAATAAATTAAAGTTCTAGTCTTATTAAAACTCCTGCTGGAATAGGAACTTTTTCTATACTGAGAACTAGAGTTTCAACCAATCTTCTTAAGGTAAAAGCCTTGTGTTATGCCAAGCGCTCTAAAAAAGAGGCAGGGTTTACTAATCCCACATCAAATAAGAAAGAAAATGTTTATAAGCATATAGGTGGGTGCACTACATATCTCACTAAATGTGTCTTTTAGGAAAAAGGTAATGGCCCCGTGATAAGTGGTATCAAAGCCAACCCTTAATTATCTAATTTCAAGTCGAGCACCTCAATGGTGGTGTAAGCAGGGTGACCAATAAGTGAATCCACACTAAACACCCTAGTAGCAGGGTAAATTGAAATGGTGAAGCCCATGATGAGGGCATTACAAGATTAGATGGAAGGAGAATGTAACGTTAAGCATTCTAAAAAACTAAGCAAAGTGCATTAATCCCATATTAAATAAGAAAAAAAGGTCTATAAGTATATAAGCAGGTGCGCTGCACTTCTTATCAGGCATATTTTTTAAGAAAAAGGTAATGGCCTCATGACACTTGATTGAATCTAACTTAAATGATGTCCAGGTTTGACTACTAATGGGATAGGGACTTTGATAGTAGATCAAATTCCTAGTTATGGTGAAATTTTTTCACTTAAAGCTTTCAAGTTCAACAATAATTCTATCTCATTGAGATATGGATGAATCTACCATAGCGTTATGTCTAGATACACTATCAATTCAATGGGTTTGATTCTTAATCAATCTTTTAGAATCTAAATTGGACTCAACCAACTCAATTTAACAAAGTTTAAATCATAATCAAACTCATTGTTCAAGCAAATTTTTTTTTTACTTAACAAGTGTTGGAGTCTCGGTCAAATAGTAACTTTCAGTATCGATGCTTAAATTTAGACATAATCTAGGTCATGTTTGGTTAAGTGAAATATGAGAAGACAGAATATACTTCAAAAACAAATTCCTTAAGAATGAGCTTTTTTTGATTTAGACAACTTGAAAAATCCATAAGCATGGTGTAGTATCTACTCATGTATCAATCCATTTTAGTTATTGTAATATATAGTTAACCTCATAATTTAAAGATACAATTTCTTCTAAATTCATTATGTGTTAGCCAATGACTTTTTTAAGTTAACCAAAGCCTAGAACATATAAAATATGTCTTTGATGTCACTTGGAGTGGTCAATCCTCTTTGGATCACTTATCTATCTTCTTATGCTTCATGCCATACCCAAAACCACTTTACCTTTGGCTTCCATCAAAATGAACCTATTCATAATGGAATCAAAGCATAACACTCCCCATACAAGTTGACCTAATATCACAAGTCAAAAGACTAGTTACACGATTATGCATAAGAATATTTCCATAAGCACTTGATGATAATACCAATGAAATTATCACATAGGCTATGATTAGAGAACTTATTTCCACAAATTAAATGAAAACCCATATGCCATCCAAAGTATCCCATATACTTCAATCCATGAGATTGGTTGCTTACTTCACAAGTAAGAAGACATATCAAGTGCTAGTCTATGAGTGCTGCTAATGCCCTATCTTAGTAATACAATGACGAGGAATAGTTTTAGCAATACAACTCTAAAACATAAGAATATCATAATTATAACTTATTACAATTCCTTTGCAATGCCAAATATGTTCCATGGTTGCATTCAATTAGTAGTTCATGATTATCAATCATGCAAGTAATATGAAGGAAAACCTTATATCACTTGATTAAATGATAGGTTTGGATTATTAACTAATATATGCCACACCCATGCTGATTGGCTCTAGGGTATATACACTAACATTATGGCTATTGGGCATTAATTAAGATAATTTAGAGCCATTAGATGCTTCATAAATAACCTTTTTCATTCTTTTCCATGCTAAGGTATTCGATACATGTACCAAAGGTATCGATAAATTACCTTAAAATCTCATGAAATATGACTATTGAAGGATAAGGTATTGATATATTGGAGACAATATGTATTAATACATGACTAAAAGGTATTGATACATAAGGCATTCTATCGATACATTTTGGGTTTTCAAAGAACACTAGCTACTACTAAGGATATGTACCGATGTATACAAATGGTGTACATACTTGCTTTGAAAAACCTTTTAAATAGTGTTTTTTTTAAGATTTTAACTTATCTCAATAATGTGTTTGTTGCAACGTACCCAGGGTGGATCCTCGCGGATTTATGAATGCGTACGACTTGAAATATTTTTCTGACTTCGAATGTCTTCTTGATCGAGACTTTTTCTTTGGCAATGTGATGAAAATGATAATGTATGGATTCTTGACTTGTGGTATAGTGAGGGGGACCATAAGATGAATCACTCATCTTATTGGTCTCAGATAACCATCGCAAAATGGCCAATGCTTGGAGTCCCCACTGATCATTTTGGGGTAGGCATGATCGAATGCCTATTAAAACCTATGTTTTGAGTTACGAAACTCAAAACATCGATCTCGTGGTCTACGTAGTGCAAAGATTCATCATTTGGGTTCGGAAGTTAGTTACGTGCGATGAGGTACAAACTTCATCGCGATGCCTAAAATCGGTACCTGACTAGCTATGTCTTATCTCAGTTTTGCTTCTTTCGATCTTAACTTGTCGTTATTTCGATATAACTCCTTTTAATGCATGAATCTTGTAGAAATAATCCAGGTTTTGATGAAAAAGATTTAATCTCATATACATCCTGAAGAGATGGGGAATGTAGAGATTTTCGATAAAAATGACCTCTGGATTTTACTTTAAAAATGGAATGTTCCACTTTGGGCACTGGAATGATACCCACATGAAACATTACCTTCAATTTTATTTGAAATGTTTTGAAACCATGAATGCCAATAATCATCACAAAGAAATCATGTTAGCAAGGCAATAAATAACGTAACATAACATGGATCATTCAATGCAGTGATAAAGAAAAGGAATGGACTATTGGAATTTATCTCGCAATTGGTATCGATTATTTAGGAATAATTAAATCAACAAGTTTTGAGATACATCTGGGTTCCTTGATTAAACGAGGTTTGTTTGACATATTCATGAAAGTTTAAGAAGGAGAAAATTAATTGTAGTTAAAAGACAGGGTTGGAGTATCCCTTCGAAAAGGATGGGGTTGGAGTATCCCCATGGACGATGAATAATTTTGATGAAGAAAGATTCTTTAAAGGTTGACAATTTTAAAAAATGGGGTTGGAGTATCCCCTTAGAAGGTCAGGGTTAAAGTATCCTCGTGGATGACAAATCATTTTAACAAATAAAGCTCTTTCAATCTCGATAATTTTGAAAAATGGGGTTGGAGTATCCCTTCAAAAGGTCGAGGTTAGAGTATCCCCAAAAATGACACATCTGACACTCTTTTGAGAGGTCGAGTTGAAAAACATAAATTGACAAAACTTTATGATTTAGGGAATGCATGAGCCTTTCGACAACTTTTGGCAAATGAAATTATTGTGAATAAGGATGGTAAAGATGTAAAATATGTTTGTGCCTTGATACAAGCCTATGGGAGGTCAAGGCATATTGTAGAGTCTAATCGGGTTGACAAGGAGACATTCGAATATCTCGAGATGAAATTTGGGAAAACAACTTAATTTTGACTAAAACGAAAAACGGGGGACATCATCGCGCAATCTTGCTTCCCAAATTTATTCCAAATTGGTTTGAAGGATTTAGAGGATGGAAGAGATATCGTTATAAAGGTAACTCGATGAAGGTCATCACAAAAATATTCCCACTACCCCAAAAAGTCACTTTCCGAGGGAATAAATTTTCAAGTTTGGATTAAAAACGCTACTGGCAGAGCATATAAGGGACAAGGTGTGTTAAAATTTGAAAGATCACCCCGGACTCATTTGCTATCAAAAAATTGCGAACAATACCTTTCTAAAAAGGGAATTTCATGAACCTTTTAGGAAAAATGTTTGAAAAATTTGGAAAACTCATTCAGTGGGCCTGAACAGCCCAACCAAAATACATGTTTGGATTACAAAGGTTTTGAACAGTTTAGACTTGAAAAATCATAACTCTCTCATCCGAAATGATCTGGGGATGAATAAGACATCATTTTAAAGATAATTCGACATGCTTTGATAGAAAAATATCAAAAAATTTGTGAAAAATCATTTAGGATTTTAAAGTGATTTTTCAATTTGCAATAGTTGTGATGCCAGTAGGGGACAAAGCAAAGCAGGGGATATCTCTTATTTTTTATGTCTAGGAGTCCAAACTTGAGTCATTAACATTTGAACATCTATGACTGAAGGGAAAGAGTGGCATGAGCATCACAAGCTTATTTGCACAGCCTCAGAGTAGTTTAGGATGATGAAACAGCCCATTAATCATACCACTCAAGGTTTTGACTCAAGAAAAAGGCACAAACATTTAGGGAATAATTGTAGGACCATTTTCATTTCAAAATCAATAGATTCAAGCTTGTTTAACCAAGATTTCAGATCTAGAAAACTTAATTTTCCCCAAGATATTTTGCTAGCTTTAAGGAAAATGCTAAGTCCATGCTAATCCTCATTGGTTGAGGTTAACATGTTTGGCTTAGGGGGTTTTGAAAATCAATTTTTATCAGCCATCAAACATGCATTTTGACAACAAACATATAAGGGGATGGCACATAACATGAATGGGGATACTAATTTTACTAATGGCCTAGACAAAGAAAGTGTTATGCACTTTGATAAGAAAATTATATGGATGCTGAAAATGATAAAGAAAGTGTTATGCACTTTGACAAGAAAAAGTTATGGATGCTGAAAATGACAATGATTCGTGCAAGTTAATGTTTAAATGTGCTTGAGATGTGTTAGGCTAATGATTCATACATGGATTAAGGATAACAAGATGCATGGATATGGCATGAAACGCATGAGCAAGAGATATCAAACTAATAAGGATGGAATGAGGTATTTTACACATCAAAAGGCATTAAGGCATCCAAATCTTAAACTACCACAACCAAAAGCCACAATAACGCATGATAATCCTAAGAGGCTGATGGAAACATGGAGAGCTCACTAAATTGATGAAGATGCTGAAAAATAGAAAATGCAAGTGATAGAGTAGGAAGTTATACAAACAAAACTTCAATTTTCAGCCAATCAGTTGGAGTAGCACAGATGGCTTGAATTTTCCTATTTTCCTTGTTATTAATAAGCAAGAAAAAGAGAAAAAATAATGAGGTTTTGGTTCTAGGATGGATGAAGTTATTTTTAAAATGTGTAGTGATTGAAAGTGAGTGTTTTGGGGCTATTTTTGGGTGGTTAGGGGAGAGCTACGAGATTTCATTTTTTTGGTGTAGGAATGTGTTTTGGAAGCTAAAAATGAGCTAGAATCTAACCTTTTTTTATTGAGATAGAAGTGGTCCATTTATACCAGCCTTTTGGAGCTAAATTGGAGGTGTTTTGGGCTATTTCTCAAGGGGAAAAAGTGATGTCAGCATGGTGGCTATAGGGTGGCTGTAGGGAGCAACTTGCTGCCAATGTGATGGGCATAGGGTGGCTGGTTTAAATGCTAAAATGGTTTTCCAACAAATAGGGTGGCTGATGGTGATATTAGCCAATAAACTAGGGAGTAGGGTGATCATGTGATATTGACCCTTGTTGATCCAATTTAGACTTCAAAAAAATGTTTGGATTAATTCAAAAGTCTAAATTCATAATTTGATATGGGTTTTAATCTTTCTTAATGCAAATGAATGAGTTAAAATCGAGTTTTGGATCAATGATGGATGAGTCAACAATGCCCGGACCGTGAAAATATGCTGCATGTATCAATACATTGCATAATGTATCGATACATTTGGTCCAAAGACCTTGATGGTATCGATACAATGATCATCGTATCGATACATGTTGATATGTATCGATACATTTATTTATAGAATGCATGTTTTAGTCCTGGCATGGCCTAGTATTGATACATGAAGTCCTGTATTAATACAGAGGCTTATGTATCGATGCATCTACATGTTGTATCGATACAAATGGGGACATTTCAAATTTTTGGCATGCCGGAGCATTGTATCGATACATGAGAACCATGTATCGATACATTCAAGTAAAATTATGAATTTTCTCATATCTTTTATCCCCAGATGCCTTAAACTACATTATTTGATGCCACATCTTTGCATTTTCCTTTGATATGATCCCTAGGCCTTCCTCACCTCCTCGAATACATTTTTGTTGCTCGGCGATCATCGCTCCCTCTCACGTCCGTGCCTCAGATTGCTACAAATTAGCCTAGACAAAATAAGGTGTCTACAGCTGCCCCTCTTTGACCTTGCTGAGAATCAAGGATAGGGCTTAGACAAATAGACACTATTTTGTTCAGGGTGGACTAACGCTTCTAGAACACTAGGGTGTTAGGTTTTTGAAGGTTTGACCCTCTTAGGTAGGTACACAGTAACGTGGATTTCTGCTGTAGGTGCTGCCAGCTTGTACTGGCAGATGGCTTTCATGCAATTTTTCCTTGATAAGGTTGAGCTGGTCATATCTGTTATTGACCCATTCAGCTTCTTCAAGTTTGGTTTCCATTAAGACTCTGAGAGCAGGGATCTCGACTTTAATCGGTAATACAACTTTCATCCCATATATAAAAGAAAAAAGGGTAGCACCTGTAGAAGTTTGAACTGAGGTCCGATAGGCATGAAATGCAAAGAATAGCTTCTCATGCCAATCTTTGTAAGTCTCAGCCATTTTTTCAACTATTCTTTTAATGTTTTTATTGGTTGCCTCGACTGCCCCTTTATCTTTGGGCGATAAGGGACAGAATTATGATGCTAGATCTTGAACTATGAGCAGACCGCTTGCATCATTTTATTGTTTAAGTTGCTTGCATTGTCTCTGATGATTTGGTTTGGGAGGCCATATCTACAGATGATGTCTCGCTTAACAAACCTATAAATGGTTGATCTAGTGACATTAGCATATGAGGCAGCCTCCACCCACTTAGTGAAATAGTTGATTGCTACCAAGATAAAACGATGCCCATTGGAAGCTTTAGGGGTGATTAGCCAGATCACGTCATTGCCCCACATAGAGAAAGGCCATGGGGCCATCATGACGTGAAGTGACGCTGAAGGGACATGGATCTTATCAGCATAGATTTAACACTTATGGCATTTTTAGGCATAATTCATGCAGTCTCTTTTGAAGGTCAACCAGTAATAACCCGCTCTCATGATTTGCTTGGCCATCCGATGTTCATTAGCATGTGTGCCACAAATCCCTTCATGAACTTCTTCTAGGATCTTTTGGCTTCAAGAGTGTCAACGCATTTGAGCAACACTTGATCGTGACTCCTTTTGTATAGGAGTTTTCCATTGAGAACAAATCCAATAGCTAGCCTTCTGATAGTCCTTTTATCAGTCTCGATTGCATGTTTGGGATATTACTGATCCTTGATGTAACGAAAGATGTCACAGTACCATGGTAGGCCATTTTTCTCTCTTTCGACACTATGATAATGAATCAGAGTTGTGTAGATACTTATCTGGATGAGAGCAATGTTCGACTCCTGGTTGACTTTAAACATGGATGATAAGGTAGCCAAAGCATCAGCTATTTGGTTCTCTTCTCGAGGTAAATGTCAAAAACTAATATCATCAAATTCTTTCTTGAGCTCTGCTATCAGCTTGGCATCATGAGTTTGCCACTCTTCTTTCAATTGGTAGATAACTAGGGTCGAATCACCCAACACTTGTAATATCTTGACATTCCTCTCAATGGCTACTTGAAGCCCTATGACACATGCTTCATATTCTGCGATATTATTCGTGCAGTCAAAATTTAGCCTAGCTATGAATGAATAATGACTCCTATCAGGTGACATCAATATTGCCCCAATTCCATGTCCTAGAGCATTTGACGATCCATTAAAATACATCTTCCAAGATTGATCTTGGTTGAAGACGTCTTCATCTTTAGAAATGCACATTAGATCTTCATCTGGGAAGTCAAAATTTAAAGGTCCATAGTCATCTGCCGCTCGACTTGCCAAAAAGTCAGCTATCGCACTACCCTTGATACCCTTTTGACTAACATAGGCAATGTCATATTCAGAAAGCAGGACTTGCCATCTAGCTAGCCTTCTTGACAGCACA
>JBBYHK010000012.1:3112-23446 GCA_038382065.1 Adansonia grandidieri
ATATATATATATATATATATATATTGGATATTAAGTTTGACAAGCGTCAAGCTCTTCTATGTTACTTTTTCTTTTGTTTTATTTTTTTAATAGATTTATAACACCGATCATATGTATAAAATCAAGAATTAATTATTAAAATTATACTAATAAATAATAATTAAAATTATATTCAATAATAATAAATGAAAAAAAAATAAAAAAGATCTAAACCCTTTGATAATATTTTCAGTCTAGAAACAAAGGGCAAAAAGCAAAGCAAAGTGGGAAAGGCCAAAGACCAAAAGTTGGGGTTATGTGTAAGTTTATTAATCTGTTGAATTAGTAGGCATGTAAGTAACATTAGCATACAGGAATATAATTTAAGAGATAAATTAAATGGCAAAAATAAATTTTGAGGGTAGAGAGGAAATTGTGTGTTTGAAAGAAAAAAAGTATTAGAGGGAAGGAAACATAATAAATAAATAAATAAATAAAAGAAGCCAGATTTTTGTTTGTGTTTGGAATAAGGAAGGGAGGACAAATTGAGACAGCAATTCACGGGATGCATGGACTGATGAATGATGTGGCAAAGCAGAATTAGTGTTTTGACTGAGGCAATTAACAGCTGCATCCAATTCCAAGCCACACTAGCTGGGCTGTCAACTCAATTCATGAGAGGACAATTTAAAGATAATGTAGCTCCATTATTCTCAATGTTTTGGAACGAACATAATTACCTTCAAGTAAACACTTGGCAGGTAGGTACCTCGCTATATACATATATAATATCAAAGCACGTAATTGTTGATGCAGCTGTACTGAAATAAATAGATATCAATCTCAATCTCAACCCCAACCTCATATTATATATATAATGCATCAATAACTTTTTTTTCTTTTATTTATTTAATCAGAAGATCCAAGCATGCATAAATATAAACTGAAAATCGCTCTTAATTTCACTGATTACTATTACATGCCATCCTTGCAAGTCACGCAAAGGGCTAAAACTATAATTGATGTCATGTTGGCGAAAATATTTTGTGATTAAAATTACAATTTTCGTTTATGTTGTTATGAGTTCAGGATGATTGTAATTTGTAAATTAAATTTATGAAGTATATATGATTCATACGTATGACATCAACATAAATAGTTTATTATTGATATATGCATTCATGCATATATGCAAATTAAATAGTTAAATCCATGATGAAAGGAGAAAAACATAGATGATTGTTTTCATGCTTTTAATTAATGAAATTAATAATTGATTGTAGAAAGAAAGAAATATTGACAAGTGAAGGAATATGTGATTGTTTGGGTTGGGTAAGGTAGCTTTCAATTGCTAGTGCTACTACTTATTCTTCATCTTGAAGTAACTCCAAACTCAACCAAAAAAAGAAACCTTTCTTTGCTTCGAGTTAAAGAGGATCTAATGGTCTCCATTCCACCTTTTCAAGTTTTTACATAATTAATTGCAAAGCAGTTGGCAGTTTTGCAATTTTTTTTTTCCTTCCTTTGGACACAAGCATGCTTGCAATTTAAACCAAATGAGAAGTGGTGCTGTGGCGGCATCTAAAACCAAAACCATAACAATTGTATAAAACCTCTTAGTCTTAGGCCGAAGACTGAGGTAACCAATTTGTTGGGCTGGCTTGGTGATTTGTGTGACCCCTTTGTTCCGAATTTGGGCCTCTTAACCCATGACATGGGATCTCACGTAGTGGAAAGCCCACGACAAAACTACGCTCCCGCCGGCCTGAGGCTGAAAGACATGTGAATCTCCAGTCCTCCACCTAGGACAGGAACAAGAAAGGGACGATTTACTAATCATGTGTTTTTGGTCAACCTCGAAGCAGCTCCTGTCTTTTTTTTTTTCGTTTTTTTTTTGAGTGGAAATTAATCGCTACTAGTACATAAGTTGAAATTGGATTTCGAAGAAAAAGGATTGTGGGAAAAGAAAGACATTGGAGAGTTGCAAATTAAGTCGCGCACTCTGCGTCAATCAATAATGTTACTTTAAAATGCTAATATCGATTCAAACGCACCATTGCATTGGTTTACGTGCCGCCGTCCAAACCATAAGCATAATGAACTATAGCCTAATCAGTTGTTTAGATTTATTTAATTAATCCATTTAAACTTAAGTAATAAATTTATTTTATATAAAATTTAAAATTTTATATCACATAATATGTTAATATTTTATTAATATTTAAATAATTTTTTTAACTGCATTAATTATTTTATATTATTTGTTATAATTTAAAAAAATATAAATTAAAATATTAAATTTAATTATATAAAAACTAAAATATTTTATTTATTATAGTATAAGATGAACTTTTAACGAATCCATTGCACACTTACTTATAACAATTAATACATAATTAATGAGAATCCGTCATTCTTTTTTCTTTTAATATATGTTGAACTTGCTGTGAGTGAATCCATTGGTGAGAAGAGAGATGGGATCCTAGCTACGAGTCAATCCCTCCGACGCCGAATGATCTATTTGATTGTACTTTTCTTTGTCGAGATTGGCTTGGTGTTCACTTGGTACAAGATCGAAAAGAACCCTATACCCTATAGGCAGGCAAGCTAAAAGCGCTGTCCGTCTTCATGGCCTCAATAACACTAAGCATTGTACTAGCCGAATCCGTTTCGCAGCACCGAGTATACCTAAAATCTCCGTTGGTTCAGTTTCTAGGTAAGGATTTAAAACAACACCATTCTAAGTTCTAATTTTGACCACTCAAATTCGATTAAGTTCAAGAGACCTTGGCCGTATCCCCGTCCTTGTCCCCGTCCAACTGCTCGTCACTAGATCAACCCTCCTATCCCTATCCCTATCCCCGTCCTTGTCCCCGTCCAACTGCTCGTCACTAGACCAACCCTCCTATCCCTATCCCCGTTCTTGTCCCCGTCCAACTGCTCGTCACTAAATCATAAAAATTTACATTTAACATATATATATATATATATATATATACACTATTATTAGCTCCCATCAATAAAATTTTCCTCATTTTACAATCATAAAAATGGTTGTATGGATATATATATATATATATATATAGGACTATATATATATATATATATATATATTAGAAAATAAAATATTGAATATATAGGACTCTCATTTAATCAAACAATACAAGTCTACTAATACTACCAAAATTGTTAAGCGCTATGAATTTGTGGCCATCATAAATTGCCATTGACTGACGCATGCCTCGGCCTTAGCTGCTGTGCAGCTCACGTAAGATCCATCAACAAGTAACTAAAGTCTAAACAGCAAGGCGAACGGCGAACGTGGATGGAGGAGCTCCAACCCCAGCCCCCACCAAGTGGGTGCTACTGTTACTGCCAATGCTACTGCTAACTGCTTACTGCTTTGCTTTGTTTTATTAAGGTCTAAGAAAGCACCAATTTTTATCCCTGGTCAGTTCCGTGGCTGCCGTTTCAGTTTGGCTGGGCATTCTTTTCTCATGTCAATTTTTGCAAACTGCAAAGCGAAGCCCATCTCTTCTCTTTCCAGCAGCAGACATGACAATTACCAGAAATGATTAACGGAGGAGGCAGTTGCCAGGCTTACCGAGCTTGGAAAGGTGTCTCTTATATTTATATCAATTCTCATTTTTGACTGCTTTCTTAATATTTTTTAAGCTTAAAAATGATAAGTTTATTTGTTTATTCTACTAATACAAAAAGAAAAAAAAATCAATTTGACCGAATTAACTATTTCTCTAGTTCCTGAAAAATGTATTGTATTTGTATGATTAATGAAGGTGATTAAGTGTATACAATTAATATGGGTGGGTAGGAAGATAAACACCTAAAATAGGCAAAGTTGATGCTGTCAAAGTCTCAATCAAAATGATCTTTTTCTTATTTTATCAGATTACAAATAACAAATAGATTAAAGAAAGGCAGAGTTTACTTGTGCTTCCTCTTGGCCAGAAAATTTTGATATCATAAAACCAGCTGTAAACAGAATACATAATGAATAGAAATTTATTACTCGAGTCTAATTAAAGGTGCACATCTTCCACTTAACAGTAACATTCTCAAGAATTAACTAGTAGAAAATTTGTTAATGACTACTATTGTATCTAGCGATGATCATGTAGTTGGATCCGAGCCGTCCCATAGGATTATTGTTGATCAGTGACAAGTTGAATTGTTGGGGCAGCAAAGTTAATTACTGTTTATTTTTTACTAAATAGGCAAGCAATGATGAAGTCTATCTTGAGAGACCATTTATGAGGCGAATCCCCCAACGTCCAATGGTTTGTGGTTTGGTCAGTGGTGAGCCAACAAAAATTTATATTATATTATATTATATGTTAATAAAAATAAGTCCAAATGAAGTTAATTAGGCATGGTCCAGTCCACTAAAATGAACACAAAAATCCTAGAAATTCAAATTTATTCCAAACCCATTATTTTTCTTTGAAGAAAAGATAGAAAGGCCCAGGCAGGCAGGCAGGCAATGTGCATATTGTTTTTGTTTAGTGGCAAGTAATTTCCATTTTCGTAACAATGATCGGGGTTGTTATCATCTGGGTGCAACTGCAAGACAAAATAAAACAAAGCAAAGCAGGAGTAGAGGCACAAAGGCCGATCTGCTTTTTCGGGTCGAATTTCTCATTCTCTTTTTCTCTCAACTGACTCCCCATCGTACTTTGTTTTGCTTCAAATACACACATTCATTCATGCATACATGTATTTTTATGGATCGACATCGCATTGCTCCAATCGCATCAAAAACTTTTCTCCTTCCTTAATATTACTTCCAATTCCAATTCACTTGGGAAATTTTGATATTTGCTAAAGCCGGGTCTTATCGATTGTTTTCATGTTTTAGTCCATCTATTCTGTTCAACAAGGGTTTTACTTTGTTGTCTTGTTGACTAAGTTTTAGCTTTATTGATATTTATATATATGTATACACATATACATATACATATATATATATATATATAATACTCCTACTCTTACTCCGACTCCTAGTCCACCCGATTTGTTTCACCACCAAACTCCTACCATTTCGTATTTGCCCAGATGCATCTCTCTCTCTCTCTCTCTCTCTCTCTCTCTCTCTCTCTCTTTTGTTAAGTGGAGGACTCCGCCTCAGCCTTCCTAATTATACTTGTATATTCCAATTGCATTGTTTTTGATAGAGTAGTTATCATTTTTTATGGGATTAAAATCGTAAAACTGGATGACATTTGTTGTTGGACTCGTTTTATTCTTGCTATTATCACTATTTATGCAGCTGGTTTCTAATTTCATTCTATGAACTGCAATGAAATGTGCTTCAACATTTTCCAATGTCACCAACAGACAACATTGTGCATGTGAATTGCTGGTAAATTTTATTATTACCTGACTGTTTCACAATCAGATTGCTTCAAACTTGTTTACTCGTCTGCTTGTCAATGTCATACTTTTTCTTTACACCTTAAAAGCAGACTTAAAAAAAAAAAAAAAACTTTTCATCACTGATTTTCTTTTTATCTTTAGTTTTTTGGATAACAAATGTCCCGAAGGTATGATAGCCGCACAACGTTCTTCTCCCCTGAAGGTCGTCTTTACCAAGTTGAAAATGCAATGCAGGAACTGCAATTGGGATACTGTCAGCAGATGGAGTAGTTCTGGTTGGCGAGAAGAAAGTCACCTCCAAGCTTCTGCGAACATCAACATATACAGAGAAGATGTACAAGATTGATGATCATGTAGCATGTGCTGTGGCTGGAATAATGTCTGAACCAGGCAGCACAATCAATGCTTAAGCAGGAGTAGCATAAGGATGTTCCATGTTCCAACTCCAAAGATAGTGGACTGGACATGCGGATGAGAGTGCAATGTACTTGCTCACGGGTCACCGCCTCTATTTTGGATGGGCTACACAAAACGAATTGCATCATTGTTTTGGTTTATAAGGAAAGGGAGCCTAGCCAAGCCTAGTGGAAGTGAAACTGACCTGTGAAAGTCAAAACAAATATCCGGCCCACTTACTAAAATAATGCCCAAGCTGTTTTCCCAACTAAATTACAACAGGCTGCTCAGCGTCCATGGTTTTTGTTGCTGTTTTTCAATTTCTGGGTATTGGTTTTCCACCCTTTTTTCGGCTTTTTTTTTTTTTTTTAAATTTATCGTTATTAGCAATCTGTCAATTAATTAATTTCATTAATATGCAAATTTTATTATTTTTATTTAATAATAATAAAAAAATGCATTCGTGTACAATAAAACTTTTTCATTAGATTTGGCATTTGAGAGTCATTGACAGAAGAAGCCATCCATCCTGATCCCAACATCCGATTTTTACGAGACAAATTCAAGGTAAGATTAGGACAATTAGGGAAAAGAAAAAGAAAATGAAATTAGTTGAATAAATTCAGGAAAAAGAAAAGGAAGTCATACTTACTCGTAGGTAGTAGACATTAACGAAAAATAAGTAACTCGGGAAAAGACGTATCTGTTTCTCTTTCTCTCTCTCTCTCTCTCACTCACATCTTCAATTTTTGCGTCATCCAAGGAAATGCTAGTAATAAAATTTGGTTGAGGCGAAGCTGAAGCTGAAGCTGATAGTACGATTTCTGATTTCAGCCCTCCGACCCAAGCATCCAGATTCTGCTTCATTTCTTCCTGTGGGTACCTAAATCTAATCTTCAATCCTCCTCGTTTCCACCTTGTTTCCCCTCTCTTTGTCCTTTTATAATTCCCCCATGTAGCTTGCACTTCCCATTTTCACTGCCACACTTTTTAAATCTTAACCCACTTCTTTTACTATTTCTCTTTTACCTATCCAATCCATGTATCTGGATCTTTTATAGCCTTTTTCATTCTTTGGAACTACTAATATTTTTTTAATCAAAATAAACAAATAATAATAATAATAAAAAAATCTTGCTGTTATCTGCATTGTTGTTCAAAGGTTAGGCGCTGCTGATACTGGTTCAAGTCTTTCTCATGATTGTTCCTTTTTGGCTTGCATAAGTCTTAATTTGCTCTATTTAAATTGTGGTTGCATTTCTTTTCCCACATTTTGGCTGTCACGACATCTTGCATATTGGTTTTATATATTATGAAATCGAAACGCGTGGAGTTGATCTTTATTCTTTGCTCAATGCTGATTTACTTACCCCTTTGCAATTCCAGGTCCTTTTTAGCTTAATAATAGTGGGTACAGAAAGGGCATTCATCTCTTTGTAGTTTATACCTAATAATGCAACCATGTACACATTTGTAGCCTAAAATAAAAGACTTGAATTCAAAGATTTCTTGATGGTAGTTGCAACTGCAGACTCTATGTGCTTTTCATTATGTTCTTGCCTAATTAGTATACAACATTAAAAAGATCATTACTGTTACTTCGAAGTTTAGAGCTAGCGATGCTTGATTTAAGTGCTCAAGAGGTGACAGGATCTCTTAAAATATCAGTTTTTATTATGCCAAGGACTGATATATTTTGTTTTTAAATTTTTTGGGTGTTTCAAAATTACTCAGATACAAGATCATGTGGCCTTTTATTCAAATCCTAGTAGAAGAGAGCATCTTAATTTTTGGACTATGGTTGAGGTTATTGCTAGTAATTTTTGCACGTACATTTTAGGCATTTTAAGAGAGCATCAAATTGCTCCGAATCTGACTTCCTCTTTATATTTGGTTATGAAAGCTCATTTTTTTTTCCTCTTTTGTGCGCCAAATACCACCTCCTAGTATTTCTACCCAGTTGCTTGCTTGACCTGGTGAATTGTCTGACTGGATCATTTGAATATTACACTGCATAGTGCTTCTCCCTGCTGTTTAAGTAGTCTGTTAGATATGTTGCTCCTGGGATAAAGCTCTGGAGATAAGTGATAGTTTTCAGTCCTTGTACAAAGATCTGCATATTTCTATGGTTTATTGTTCAGGTTGCATCATGATTTCAAAATTTTGTTCTAATGGTAAACCACATTTTGAATTATGCAGTTGCGAAGATTGATTGAGGAACGGGTCAATTCATTTCATCACAAATTACTTAAATATCCTATAAGTATCAAAATCTCCTTGATTTACATTTTTGGCTTTGGTCAATTCTGAAAACCTTGTGCACAGTTGCTATTGCAATGTCCCTTTTATCCAGATTGCGATGCGTCACTGTTGATGTTACTGGGACTCTCATAGCTTATAAGGGGGAGCTTGGTGACTACTATTGCATGGCAGCCAAAGCTGTTGGGCTGCCATGCCCTGACTATAAACGTGTTCACGAAGGTTTCAAGCTTGCATAT
This sequence comes from Adansonia grandidieri, assembly GCA_038382065.1. Lineage (NCBI taxonomy): Eukaryota > Viridiplantae > Streptophyta > Magnoliopsida > Malvales > Malvaceae > Adansonia > Adansonia grandidieri. Next base: position 11,380 of record JBBYHK010000012.1, read on the forward strand.
ACAGAGATGGCAAAGAAGTATCCGTGTTTCGGGTTTGCAGCAAAAATGCCAAACATTGTATGGTGGAAAACTTGTGTTAGAGATTCGTTTGTCAGGGTAAGATATTTGTATTAGGCTATCAAAGGAGTTCTTGCATATTTCCATTACCAATGTGCATACACAGAGAGAGAGAGAGAGAGAGAGAGGGAGATTACTTGTTATGACATGATTCTTATTTTGCTAACAGGCAGGTTACGAGTATGATGAGGAGACATTTGAGAAGATATTTAGGCGCATATATGCTTCCTTTGGCTCATCTGCACCATATACGGTTTTTCCAGACTCCCAACCCTTCCTAAGATGGGCTCGTGAAAAGGGTCTTAAAGTGGGGATTATAAGTAATGCTGAATATCGATACCAGGATGTGATTCTTCCAGCCCTGGGTTTGAACCAGGTAAGCTTTTTATTGAAATTTGGATTGAGCATCTTATTGGACTGTGATTCTTATCATATTTTGTATATTTTTATCCAGTTTTTGAGGAAATTAGTTTGATTGTTGTTGGGTTGGAAACCTTGTTGACTTATTTGTTGTCCATGTTTTAAACACTTTTAACCCTCCAAATATTTCCATACAAGTATATAACCTCAAGCATGCATGTACGATCTTGCAAGTAGTATGATGCTGCAAATCTCAATGTGTAGTTGAGAACCAATGATTTGGGATAGTTTGCTTGTCCTATTTCAACAAATGTTGGTGGATTTTTTTTTTCATTCCTTGATTTTGGGTAGGCAATTTAATCTGATGTTTATATCTGAAAGTCCCATCTATTTGGTGTTTTAGGGATCGGAGTGGGACTTTGGTGTGTTCTCTGGTCTTGAAGGTGTAGAAAAACCAGACCCCAGGATTTATAAGATTGCACTTGAAAGGGCTGGAAATATTGCAGCAGAAGAGACTCTGCACATTGGTGACAGCATGCGCAAAGACTATGTCCCAGCAAAGAGTGTTGGGATGAATGCCTTGTTATTGGATAGGTTCAAAACTCCCGATGCTGAGGAGTGGAGAAAAGCCGGTGCTATTGTTTTTCCTGACTTAGTGGCGGTGCAGGAATTGCTTTCTTCAGAGAAGTCAACCTTTTAGGGGGACCGTTATGCCGGAAATGCTGTCTGTCACATGTATATTGTTTTAACCATTTGGTTAATGAATATACGAGCAGCTGGTTTTTTCCCTTTTTTTATCTGAATTATATTCACATGCCCTGTTTTCACACCCTATGAGCGTCTAGAACTTTGCAGCAATTTAGTTGGAAGAAGACATGCAAAACACAAAAAAAAAAAAAAAAAAAAGGGAACTTTTTCTTTTTAATGATTAACAATATTGTTAGTTTTGCTTGCTGATCATAGAATAGAAGATGCTATTTCTTGCTTACGGTGTCTGTTTCAAAATTTTCCTCGTACAACAAAGCATCAATCTGAAATGCAAGTAGTTGTAGTAAGATATTTTATATAGCCTTGAATTTAAAGAGCTCTCCCCCAGGGCCCATACCTATAAACAAGAAAGCAAAAAGGCAATTTGAATGGGTCAAGAAAGCAAGCCCAGTCGGAGCGTAGGGATTGTGAGGCCGAGGAACCTTTCACTTCCTATTTCAGACAATATCCTATATATAATGATTACCCACCCACCACCTCAAGAGTCAATTCATCACCATCGGGGCGGGCTCGCTCCACAAAAGAACAGAAAAACGAGGCAAAAACCCTTTGAACCCTCGTCCTTGTACTACTAGCCTTAGTAGGCAATCTACGTCAAGAGTTAAAATTGATTGTTGGTTTGTAGATTACTGAAGTTGCAGACAAATTAGGAGTCGGAGTACACTTCAACCCAAGATCTTAATTTTAATATGGTTGTAGGTATGGATTGTATGTACATACACATATTGATATCTTTTAAATCTGTTGACGCTTCTCTTACGAAAAGTCGAGTGCAACCCTACAACACAGAGAAGGTTAGAAAGGTGCTGGAGTTTGTGCTCCGGGAGCCCTCTCCTATGGTTAAGTTAGTATGTGGGTATTTGGAGATATAACAATAGAAATTCAAAATTAGGGAAAAAGACCTCCCTTGCCTTTGGGTTTGCTTACTCTTTTATAGGTGTTGTCTAAGGACATAATGTCAAGTGATTTGATAGAAGGGTGACTAGCATCGAGCTAGCTGTCAGGCTATGGTGCCTTGTGGTCGGCTCTGTCAGTCGGTTGCCACTCAGAAGATGTCACTTCTGTAATCATACTATTGTCGGGAGGTCACACCGTTGTCTGGTGTTGTTGGGCGATCGTTAACAAATGCTGTTGTTGGGCGATCGCCATCATCTGTTAGCGATCGCCATCTAGCTATCGGGATGATCTGACGCTGTTGGCGATCGCCTATGTATTGGTATAATAATTGCCCTCTTTAAGTCTAAAAGGCAGTCATAAAGTGATTTGGCATTTTGGACTTTTGCCTAAGGACAAATTGGTGCGTGGAATTGGTGGCAAAATGTGTGAAGTGCAAAAAGAGGTAGCCAGCGTCATTAATGGCAGCTGTAACGGTGGAATGGTAATGAAAATGGTAACATTTTCGCAGCGAGACAGGGATGAATGAGATGTGGACATGCATCCTGGTAGTGGAAATTGTAAGAGTGTGTTTAAGGGGATACGGTACGTCATAAGAAGTGGCTGGTGGGCACGTGTCAGAGGGGAGGCAGGGGTGCCAGTGATAAGCAGTTTTTTTTTGAAAAAAAAAAAGGCAAATGATATGGTGACACGTGTTAATTTGGGGAATGTGAAAGGTCGAGATTATTTACTATATAATGGGGGTGTGATTCTCAGTGCGTACAGTGTGTTTTTTTAAAAGGAAAGAAGAGGAGAAAATGGTGCTATAGATTTGCTAGTTAGGAGAAGCGGTGAGCTTAGTGGTGATAGTGTTTTTGGAAGTTTTCTTCATTTGCTAGTAGCTTTATTAATGTTTGTATGTGTTGTTTTGGCGATGATCGTGCGGGTGGAGTCGCGAGTAGGAGTGCTACTAGGATTGAGTTTTTGGTAAGTTTTTATGAGTTCTTTTTAATTCTGTTATTTTGGATTTTGTTCGTGGGTTGGTAACGAGTGGTTAGAGTATATGGTAGAGGGGGGAAGGTTGTTAATTAAGTCAGTCACGAGGAAAGGTAAATTAGAGGAAGCAGGGAAAGAAGTGAGGAGGATAGTCGGGTAGTTAGGTCAGGAGGGGATGGCTGGTTATGTGGTGTTGAAGGAAGAAGATATGAGAGAGGAGGTGGTTGCCGAACAAAGTGGCGATCAGGGTGACGAATTGTCGATTGGTGATGGCGTTGAGGAGGTGACAATAAATGAGGCGATCGCCAATTTGAATACTAAAGGAGTGGAGGTGTATAGCGGATCTGTAAATATGCAAACGATGCGGAGGTGGATGTATGATAGGGGCTTGGACATGGGGAGTTACCAGATTATCGAAGCAGAGCCATAGCAACAGGCCACGTTTGCTGAAGGAGAGAGCGCGGTGTTCTATCTGCATATTTTCAAGGAAGGGTTCCACCTTCCATTGGAGTCATTTTTCTGTGAGTTGCTGAAGGCGTGTAATTTGGCACCCAACCAGCTGAAGTCGAACAGTTGGGCGATTCTGCTGACATACTTGTGTGCAAGGAAAATGGCTAGTTATCGTCAATAAGGGTGGTGAAGGAGCTATATTTTCTAAAACAGAGTGAGCCCTATTTTTATTATTTGCAAACAAGGGAGGGGGTAAGATGGTGGTCGATCTTCTATCGAATGCGCATATGAGGTGGGAGCAATACTTTGTAGTGACCAAAAAGGCGAGCATATCCTGGAGTTTTCCAGTTCAGTGAGGCCAAAGGTCATGGTCGAGTAATGAGAGGATGAGTCTAGACATCGAGGAGAAGGATCATGTATTATTCTTTAGGGGCGGGTGTGTGAGTAGTAAACAGTATTTGATGCTTCGCAATATTCAGAAGGGATGTTTAGGTCGTGATCTAATGGATGTACCAGAAGGGCTAGTGTAACCAGCCGGTCAATGCAAGAGACGGCGGTTGTTAAGACATCAAAAATGTATGTTTTGTTGATTATTTAAGTGTGGGCTTGGCGTGTATACGTTTTTAGAGCAGAGTTTCTGATATTTGGTGTTTATGGCTTTAGGTGAGGTTATAGCAGAGGAAGGAACAGAGGATGTGGAAGAAGGAGAGGGAGTTGGTGGGTTTGTTGTTTATGATTGTAGGGAGGGTTTGGGATTGGTTGGTGATAATCGGGAGGGTAGTGCGACAAGAGCGGGTCGTGCATTCACTCAAGGGGTGGAAGAGGGTATTTCCTTTGGTTATTTGGTGTCAAGGCAAAAGGTGTTATTGAGCTGACCTGGTTGTTTGTGATTGTATAGGGATGGACTTGGAACAAGCAGTATTGACAGAATGGGTGACTAAGCAGGCTGCGGCAAAGAGGGCTGCTACGCGCCAATGGAGGGGGAAGAGGAAGGTGAGTGAGCAGCCTAAAGGAGATATGCTTGCAACGGCTGCGACTGGTTATGACAGCGTTTCTTGTTCGGTGCCAATGGTGGCGACTGTGGTAGTACCCATCTTGCAGCTTAGAGTAAAGATGATTGGGTTGAGTGGTGGGCCTGTTCCAGGTAGCGGGGCATCATCTCAGCCAAGCAATGCTTCTACAAGGCCACGGCTAAGTCGTGGTGGTCCAAGTGCTGGTGGGCCTGGTATCTCCATGATGGTCTTGTGCTAGACTTCGAGGCAGCTCTGAGGTGGGCAATGAAAGGTGTGGTGCCCTCTGATCGGGATGTTTTGGCGAGGAGGAGTCTGGCTTAGAACTTAAATGCAGCCATGGTGGGTTTGGTTGAGGTGAGTTTGATTTAAGTGTAATAGGTTATGTTAGCAAGTAGTATGTTGTGTTGATATATGTGTTGTGATATACAGGCCCTTCCTTGCCAGACGGCATATACCTACCAGATGGCGAATTGGCAAGAGAAATTTAACCTACAGGTATCGAATATAGTGGAGCTGAACGCCCAATTTGTAAAGCACAAAGAGGCGAACGCCAAGCTGGAGGCCTCATTGAAAAAGATTAAGGAAAGAAGAGTAGCAAAGATTGCAGAGCCACTTTTGAGGGGAGAGAAGGCAACGGCTGCTATTGCTGAGTCAGTGAAGAAATTGCAGGATCGAAATGTTGAGCTTGCATCTGCCAAGTCCAGGGTTGCGGAACTGGAGGGTCGTCTTGGCGATCTAGAGACTCGCTATCAAGATGAACTAAAGAGGCAGCAGGAGGAGATTTTCGATAAACTTTTTGTTGCTGTGGATTCGTATCGTCGTAGTGCGCTGTATGGGGTCCAACTACTACGAGGTCCCTTGATCTGCAGGCAGTTGACTTAGGGCGATTGTACACACTGCCCGAGGGTTTCAATGTGCTATGCCCTAACCAGCAGGAAGTGAAAGAAGGGCGATCAAAGGATATAGCATTTTATACTTCGGTGCTTGAAGAATCTGAGCAGGGCGAGTCTGGTTATGAGGTTAGCATTTAGACCGTTTCATCGACTAGGGATGAGTAGTGTATAGGTTATTCTGTAGAGCAATCTGTTGTAATTATTTTGGATGAATGAAAATGTATATTTTGTCAAATGTTTGTCATTTTTTTATGTTTTTTGTGTTGTTGATAATCGATAATGAAATCGATTTCTTAAGTTCTTGCCTTGTGATTGGCCAATTGTGTCTTTTTGGTTTTCGTGTTAAGATAGTCATAATGACGGCTTTAGGGAGAGCCGTTTGTGGTGATTGCCATGTTTGATGGCAGCATATGACCTTAGAGGTCGTTTGGGTGACTAGATGTCGCAAGGGCAAAAGTTATATGACCTTAGAGGTCGTTTGAGGGAGTGGATGTCGCAAGGACAAAAGTTTTGAGTGAGTCATTGTCTCATTCGATGGAGTTCTTTGTGTTACTCGCATGGCAAGTAGTATGACTTATGCCATTTTTGGATTGGGTTGCCGAGGAGGCGATTGCTTGTAGCAATTTTGATAAGGTACCTTTTGATGGGCTATTGTATAGAGGGAAGGATTGACTTGGAGATCGAACTATGATAAATGTTTGAAGGTGAAAATACTTACAAGTAGTATTTCTTTAGATGAGCAGCGTTCCATGTATTGGGGATGACCCGCCCGTCTAGGTCCGCTAATTTGTAAGCTCCAAAGCCAAGAACTTTGTTGACCTGATAAGGTCTTTCCCAGTTTAGGGACAATTCTTTTCTTTCTCGAGCTGGTCGACTGGCTTCTCAACTTCGGAGGACAAGGTTGCCAACTTAGAATTGTCGATTGTGGACTCGACGGTTGTAGTATCTGGAGACTTGCTGGGCTCGAATTGCCATTTTGATGGTAGCATCTTCTCTGGCCTCTTCAAGTAGATCAAGGTTAGCCCTGAGGTGTTCAGAATTGAGCTCTTCATTGGGGTTAGCGGTGCGTAAGCTGTGTATTCCGATTTCGGTGAGTATAACGGCTACTATTCCATATACAACACTTAAAGGAGTGGCGGCTGTTGCCTGTGTTTAGGTGGTTCAGATCGCCCAAAGTATCCTAGGTGTTTCCTCTGCCCATGCGCCCTTTTGCGTCGTCCAGTTTTTTTTTTAAGGGTTGCAGGATATTTTTGTTCATGGATTCTACTTAGCCATTCGACTGGGGGTGGGCAACAGAGGTGTGAACAAGGTTGACTGAAATCATGTAATTTGTCGACTGACAGTTGCTTGCTGTTATCTGCTATTATAACATTGGGTATCCTAAACCTATAGAGGATGTACTGCCAAATGAAACTTTCCATGCTTCAATCGGTAATAGTGGCGACCAGCTCGGCTTCAACCCATTTTGTGCAGTAATCACAAGCGATGAGTAGAAACTTTCGTTGGGCGGTCACCAGAGGGAATGGGCCCAATATATCTATTCCCCCAACACATAACAACCAAGGGCTGAAGATTTGCTTAAATGCCTCTGCTGGCTGTCAGGGAATGAGGGCTAAGCACTAGCACTTATTGCATTTTCTAACGAGTGTGGTGGCATCCTTCCTCATTGTGGGTCAGAAGAATCCTTGTCGTAGTGCTTTAAGTGCCAGGGCCCTTCCGCCTAGGTGGTTGCCACAGACGCCTTCGTGTATTTCTCTTAAGACGTAGGTAGCTTTAAAGGGGGTGAGGCACCTAAGTAATGAAAGAGTGAAGGACTTTTTGTAAAGTGACGTTGATAATCATGTACCTGGCTGCTTGTTCTTCCAATCGTCTTCACTGTAGAGGGTCGATTAGAGCATGATTATCTTTGAAGAATGAAATGAAGGGTGTCATCCAATTTTCTTCGGCATTAGTGGTGATTTGGTATATGTATCTGTCATAGCTAGGCGTTGGAAGACACTCGAGGAGAACTATTCCTCTTATGGAGATATCTATGGTGCTAGCCATTTTGGATAGACTATTAGCCTTGGCATTGTCTTCTCTGGGTATCTATTGTATTATGACATAGGTAAATTTGCGGGATAGGGTGGTGATTACGCTGTGGTATTTGGCGAGTAGCTCATCTTTGACATCATATAGTCCATTAACTTGATTAGCCACTAGTTGAGAGTCTGTGTGGGCAATAAGGTTGTTGGTGCCAAGGGTTTTGGCTAACTCCATATCGGCGATTAAAGCTTCATACTCAGCCGCGTTGTTAGATGTTGGGAACTAAAAAGACAGGCCATATTGCCATTCTTGACCTTGGGGGTCAAGTAAGAGCACTCCTGCACTACCCTTTGTTTTGCTTGAGGAGCCATCGACGAAAATATGCCACACATTATTTTCGTGGTCAGGAAGTCGACTATGGACATCGTTTGAATTTTTGCTGGACGGAGAGTAGTTTGGCGACGGCTCTTTTGACATTTGGAAGGAACATTCAGCAATAAAGTCTGCTAGGGCTTGTGCCTTGATAGTTTTTGGGGGATTGTAAGTGAGCCCAAATTCGCTAAGTTCGATATTTCAACGAATCATTCTTCCTCCGGAGTCAACTTTGAGGAGGATATCTTTGAGGGGTTGGTTGGTTAGGACGGTGATAAGGTGTGCCTGGAAGTACTGCCTCAATTTTTGGGTTGCGACAATGAGGGTAAAAACCAGTTTTTCCAGTTTGCTATAATGAAGCTCGCCAGCTTGGAGTGTCCTGCTAATATAATAGACAGGGTACTGTTACCCTGCCTTTTCTCGTACCAAGACGGCTGCGACGGTTTCATCCGATGTAGTAAGATAGATATAAAGTTGTTCGTCGTGTTTTGGACTGGTGAGCAGTGGAGGGCTGCTCAAGTATTTTTTGAGTTGGTCGAATGATCGTTGGCATTCGTCGGTCCACTTATATCTGGTCGTCCTTCTCAACAGTTTGAAGAAGGGCAAGCATCTATCAGCGGATTTGGAAATGAATCGATTGAGTGCCACTATTCACCTGATCAGTCACTGTACTTTTTTGGTTGACTTTGGTGAGGCTCATCTGCAGTATTCGTTAATTTTTTTAGGGTTTGCTTTAATACCTCTAGAGGAGATAATGAATCCCAAGAATTTTTTTGCGAAAACACCAAACACATATTTCAGTGGATTAAGTTTCATGTTGTACTTACGGAGTATGTGGAAGGTCTCCGTAAGGTCTTCGAGGTGTTAGTGGAGGGAAGGACTTTTGACGAGCATGCTATCAACATAGATTTTCATTAAACGCCCGATTAGTCTCTTGAAAAGCTTATTGACCAAGCGTTGGTATGTGGCTCCAACGTTTTTTAGGCCAAAAGGCATGACTTGGTAACAGAAGGTGCCGTCTTTAGTTATGAACACCATTTTATCTTGGTCTCGGGGGTCTATTTTAACTTGATTGTATCCTGAGAAGGCATCCATAAAGCTCAATAGCTTGTGGCCAGCGGAGGCTTCGACCAGTCGGTCAATGGTGGGGATAGGGTAGCTGTCCTTTGGGTAGGCTTTGTTTAGGTTAGTGAAGTCGACACACATTTACCATTTTCCTGAGCCCTTTTTGACCATGACTACATTAGCAAGCCAATTAAGATATTTAACTTCTCGGATGTAGTTGGCTACTAGCAGTTTGTTGACTTTTTTATGTATTGCTGTCAGCTGTTCGGGGGTGAATTTGCCTTTTTTTGCTTGACAGATGTGGCCCGGGGGTCCACATGCAGTGAGTGCATGATGACAGTTGGGTCTATACCGAGCATGTCGACTGCAGACCAAGCAAAAACGTCAGAATTCTTCATGAGGAATTTTGCAAGGAGATTATTTTCTTGCAGGTTGAGAGAAGAGCCAATGTTGGTGGTTAACTCAGGGTCGAAGTCGTAAAGAGCTAGTTTTTCTGTATCTTCAGCTAGTTGAGGCTTCTGGTCATGAAAGCTGCTTCTGGCGTCTAAGCTTTCAAGGACAATTGCTTCCGATTGTGTAGGTGTGATGGTGTGGACTGATGGTTTAGTGGTGTTGTCATTGGTGGCGGTCGGTTGACGAGTGGCCAGTTTAATTGATAGCAAGTGACACTGGCGGGCGGTTTGCTGGTTTGATTGCATTTACCCAATTCCCGTTAGTGTTAGGAATTTGGCAGTCAAACAGTAAACTGCGGTGACCATTTTTATTTTTTTCATAAGAGTTCGACCTAGGATGACATTATAGGCTGAAGGTTGATCGATGACCAAAAAGTCGACCGTAGTGGTTACTGTGTGCTCGCCGTCACCCATTGTCACGGGAAGCATGATCGTCCCTTTGATTGGTATTGGCTGATTGGCGAATCCGTAGATCGGAGGGGATGATGTTAGGTCACCGACGCTAAAGCCCATTCGAAGCAAAACGTCCTATTGCAGAACTTCAACTGCACTACCGTTGTCTATGAGGATTCGATTGACTTGGTAACTGCCTATGGTGGTAGAAATAACGATTGGATCGTTTCCACGATCTGATAGAAGTTGTGAATCGACATCATCAAAGCTAACCGCCCAATCAGTTTGTTTGATTTATTTGGGAGCCACATCAACCGCCATGACAGAATAGAGGTAGGACTTGCATTTTGATATGCTAGTGGCTGGCAGGACTGACGATCAAGTTTATGATGCCAACAATGGATCGTTTGTTGGGGGCGGTCTCTCAATGCTCGTTAGGTGATCGTGTGCGATCTTTGACGTTTGGCTCTTTCTTAACAAATTGTCTGATCACACCTTTTCTTACTAAGGATTCAATAGCATTTTTCAGGCTAAGGCAATCCGCCGTTACATGCCCGATATCGTTGTTAAAGTTGTAACACTTTTCGGGATCGCGTTTGCTACGATCTCCTTTCATTGGGGGTGGATGCTTGATGAGCCCCTCTCTCATTATGGTATTGAGAATTTGAGATCTAGGAGCTATTAGGGGAGTGTAAGACTAGTATTTTGCATGTGGAGGGAGCCACATTCACTTTCTGTTAGGGCTATATGGTGATGTGATGGCTTGTGCTTCCCTCTGGGGTTGGTTTCCTGGGCGGACGATTAATCAGTTAGATTTCGCGCCTCGATCGCCTTTTTGTTCTCGATCTCAGTTTTTCACTCGTCCTCTCGCGATTTTTATTTCTTCAGCCTCCGCGTATTTTTGTGCCTTCTCATAAAGCTGGTATAGCTTCGTGGGTTAGGCATCAGTTAAAGCGTACTTTAGGTACTTATGGTGAACGCCCGTGGTGAAGGCCTGGATAGCCCATTCATTGTTTAGATCTCAGACTTCCAGGGCAGTTACGTTAAAGCGCTCGAGGTAATCACGAATCGCTTCGTCATGGTTTCGCTTGATCGCCATTAAACTGGCGAAGGTTCTGGCCACTGTCCGGCAGCTACTGAAATGGGTGAGGAAATGCCTGCTTAGCTGGTCGAAGTTTATGATCAACCCCGAGTTTAAGGAATACCACCACTTTCGCGCTGGTCTCCGAAGCGTCGTTGGGAAGATGCGGCATTAGATGGCATTCGAGATGTCACGCAAATTATGAAACGCACGAAAGTGGTTTAGGTTGTTGATCGGGTCGGTTTTGCCATCATAGGTGTCAGGGGAAAGCTTAACTTTCCGGGGGATCAGCACCTGGCGAATGTCAGCGAAAAGGGGTTGTGTTCGTCAGCCACCATTCCCAGTTATCTCTCCATGGTTCACAAAGTTCTTTAATTTCTTGCTTCAAGGTGGCTATTTGCTGGGCGAGGTCTAAGGCCGAACTTGGCAGGTGATGTCCACTGGTATGGTAGGAAGTCTTTGATGCCATGTGTTGTGAGATCGGTGTGGAACAAGAACTTTCCTTTACCATTGGGCGAGTGACACGGTCTGCTGTGGCATGTCATTCTTGGGTGTCTGGATTTGGGATATTCGCAGTGTCTTGGGTCGAACGGTCAATGGGTTATGTGTTTTAGCGATTGGTTTGGGAGTTGACAAGTTGCGCTAATTGGATCTGGGATTGCTAGATGGCGGCCAGCTGACTGGCAATAGCTTGAAATTGCGCCTGGTAGTGGGCATGGTAGTCTAGTTGACTGGGTGGTATAGGTGTGTTAAATTAAGTAAGGGGAGGTGCTAGGGTGTCTAAGGGTATATGTAGGGTATTTGTGGTAATGCTGGTGGTTGGGACTGTGTTGATGAGGCCTACGGTTTGGTCATGCTGAAGGACGACGGTGGCCACTGGCGAAATCAGCCCTAGCAGGTTTTGATAGTATGCCAGCGATGAGTGGGACAGCCACGAGGGAGCGAGATGGGTATTTGGGCATGCGATGAGCTGGGGATTGCGGGGGTTGTCAGAGCTGTTGTATGGTTTGTCGTTTCTGGTGACGATGAGAGGTTTTGTGGGACGGTGTCAACATTTTGGTTAGCCATGGTTTTCTTTTTGATCAGTTTCCCACAGACGGCACTAATTGTTGATGCTTCTCTTACGAAATGTCTACTGCGGCCCTGCAACACAAATAAGGTTAGAAAGGCACCAGAGTTTGTGCTCTAGGGGCCTTCTCCGATGGTTAAGTTAGTATACGGGTATTTAGAGATCTAGCAATGGAAATTCAGAATTAGGGAAAAAGACTT
>JBBYHK010000012.1:35113-51174 GCA_038382065.1 Adansonia grandidieri
GAGTTTTTCTTATATCACCTGTAATAATTTTCTTGATCAGATTGTTATAATTTATTCAACTTTGCAAAAATGGCAATTTAATCCTGATTTTGAATTGAATGCAATGGCTAAGAAAATGAAGGATAAATATGATAAGTATTGCGGAAGTATTGAGAAAATGAATATGTTGGTGTATGTTGCTGTTGTTCTTGACCCATCAAAGAAACTTCCTTTCGTCAGATATTGCTTTATCAAAATGTATTCTAGTGATGATGAAGAAAATGTAAGAAGCACTAGAGGATTTGAATGAATACAAGAGGAAGTGCCGGGCTCGTTTTGAGGATGTTGGTGATAGTAGCTAAGTGAGTGAAGTTATGCAACCGGCCACTGAAACTGGAGTGTGGCTAAAGAAAAAAAAGCTTTAAGGCTGAGTATAAGAGGTATAGGATTTAAAATGGCAAAGAAGAGAATAAGTCAGAATTGGCTAGATATTTGAATGAACAACCTGAAGATGATGATGATGATGATGATGATTTTGATGTTTTTCTTTGGTGGAAACTTTATAGCCATAGGTTCCCTACCCTTTCCAATATAGCTCATGATGTATTGGCGATGCCCATATCTACAGTGGCTTTTGAATTTGCTTTTAGCATTGGTGGGCGTGTGCTTGATGCATATAGGAGTTCTTTAACTCCTAAGATTGTGCAAGCTCTTCTCTGAGCTCAAGATTGGCTACGTGGATCATCTATTTTTGATGTATTTCAACCAGGAAATAATATGGGACAACTTGACAAATTTGACTTAGGTAATATTCTTTACTATTATTTAAAGCTTACTTTTGTTTTTTTTTACATTTGTTGTATTTTTTAGGCTTACTTTTGTTATTTTTTATATATATAGATTTGTCAAAGATTGCATTAGATCCCATAATTGATTAGAAAAAGATATCTATTTATCACTCGAGGAGTCAAGGTAGTGTGTTTTACTATGTACTTGTTATGGATTGGTTTTAATTCGAGGATATGTTACATAGTAATATGAAATTCTTGTACAAGATTGGGCTTGTTATGAATTGGACTTATGGACTGGTTTTATTGAAAAAAACGTTGGCTAAAAAATTATGATTGATGATTATTATGGATTGGGTTTTTGACAATATTATTTTTCATTACAAGATTAGATAATCAAATGCTTGTGTATTGTATTTTAATTAACATATCTCCACTATATTTGTAGATAATATTGGTTATAGCCTTTTGGCTTGTGAAGGATCTTTGCTGCAAATGGAAGATTTTAGATCAAATACGTTTTGCTTTTCAAGTTGGATTGTACTCTTGTTAAACTTTATTTTCAGTTGTAAGTTGGATTGTATTTTTTATTAAACTTTATTTTCATTTATAGGCTAGTTTGAATCTATGTTGCCTATGTAAATCATCTTTAACTCTTTTTAATTTGAAGCTTAAATTATAAGTAATATTGCTTATGTATTGTTTTAATATGTGTTTTATTTATAGGTAGTATTGGTCTATTTATATGCTAGTTTGGATAAATTATCATATTAAATCATTTTAACTGAATTAACCGACCAAACCAACCGAAATTTGGTCAGTTCGGTTAGTTCAATTGTACTTATAAAATCGGTCGGTTCCTCTGACTAATTCGGTTAAATTGGTTTTTGGTTTTTTTGATTGAATCGATCGAACCGACCGACTGCTCAGTACTAGTCATGCTCTGTTTCTTTTTCTTAATCATTTTCGATATTGGAAAAGAAAGAGAACCACTCTTAACTATTATTAGATTATATTCCATATAAATAATAAATAAGATGGAGTCGAATAAGCTGGTTCACATGATAAAAACTGACTCCGATCGAGCCTCTTATGAAAAAAAGCAGAATCGCCAAAAATTTTCAGTACCTTTTTATTTAATTCTTGCAATTCAGTTCTGTTTAGCTCAACTGGTCTCTTTTTGCAACTGTATACGCATGCATATCGTGCTGAAAGAGACTTCAGCAAAGATGAATGAATGAATGAATGAATGTGGGGGAAAAAAAATCAAGGAATGAAATCTTTTGATATTGCTGGATATATTCCGGTTAGTACAGAGACAAACAACAAGAAAGTGGAGAGAGCCAAAAGAAGAATTCCCTGTTGCCATTTTACTATGTTGGAATCATAATGCAGTGCAAAAGAATAATTACTTGGCCACCACAAACACAAAAAGAAGCAGTTGATGTCTAAGGTTTCTTCAGGGTGAATTTGATCCATGATCCTTCTTTTGACAATGAGTTTGGGTTGCTAGATGGGGTGTTGTGCTGTCCTTTTGTATTTTCACCTATATTTGTATATATATGTAAGTGTCAATTCATGCATGCAGAACTCTTTGCTCTTTATGGTACGGACAGGACAATAAAAGCGATAGATTGTCTCTCTAGCCTAGCTGGGAACTCCCCGCTTAAGGTATCAATTTTCCTTTCAGCCTCTTATCCATCGCACTTGTCCATAATTAATGGGTCTGTTTACTTTAATTTCCTTGCACTTGCAGACTTACAGCAGACTAGATGCTTATTTTATTTTATATTATTTTTGTTGTATATATATATATATATCCTTGTGCAACAATAAGCGTTCCCTAAGCTCGGAGCCGCACACACTCCTAAGGATCCTTAGAGTAGTATTCCCTACCAAAATTAATCTTCTGGGATCAATTTTACATGCATCTTTTCCCCTTCTTACTTAGTCCTCCACATGTTGCATATATATATGAAATGCTAATATATAATTACATTGCAACAATGCTCAATATATATATATATATATATTGTCTAACTTGACCGGATAACTATATATCAACTAAATTCCATTTATCTAGCTGGTCACGTCTATATATAATCAAGCTTCATTAAGTCAAAATTAAGTTTTACAATATCATCTTAGAATATTATTTTGACTCCATTTTATAATATATAGTATTGACATCTATAGTGCTATAGCTAATAAATCAACGGATTAAAGATTATTCAAATCAAAATTGAAAAAATCGAGTTGAAAGTTAAATTAATTAAATTTTAATTTTTGATTCAATAGGTTGGATCAAGCTAGACAGTTTAATATACATTTCCCACTTTGAGATCAGCCCCACGTTTCCCTATCCATCGCTTCAGATACTTTTTTTTCTTATACCCAAAAATGCATTGTTGACATTTTGAAAAACAAAATTACTTTGAATCAATATGTGCAAGCTTGGATCGCTTAGAAAAACAAAATTATTTCTTATACCCAAAATAAAAAAGCTTGTGCAAGCTGCATTGATGGCTTAGAAGCGGCATGGAGCTTGGATCGCTTCTTGGCCAAGCTCTGGGCAAGGAGCATCTGGTAAGAAAATCCTCAAATCAGCCCTTACAATCCTCTTCTTTGTAAATAGTCCCTCTCCCTCTCACGTAAATTCCTAGCTACCTATCAAAACAAAAGAAATCCCCAAATACTAAAAAAGAAAAATCCCGAATCAGCCAACTTTTTTTTTACTAAAAAATTTCCCAGCCATTGCTTCAGATCTCAAGGTTTTCTTAGACATTATGATCGGTGGCCAACTGACTAGTTGGATTATGATGGAGCTCTTCAATGATTGATTGCCTCAGACAGTTGAGGACTTCCACGCCATTTGCACGATGAGAAGGGTGTTAGCCATTGAGAAGGTTGGATCGGTAAAAGGACTTTGATTTTCGGGTTGATTTTTTTATGTAAAAAACAATCAACAGTTGGAGTTTTTTACCGATTCAATCTGGTTTTCACTGTTTTAAGGGGTTGCATAGGTTAAATCGAATTTTAACTGGTTCAAACCAGTTTTTAACTAGTTATCGGACTAATAAAATCATCAATTTTTGATTTAGACAGTTTGATTGGTCGATCCAATTTGACTTTTTATTTTATGGTTCAAACCCCCAAGACTTAGATGATTGGAGGGAGAAGTTACCACTTGAGCCTAAGCCATCTCCATCTTGATTTACTTATGATCGACGACCAACTGGTGCTTCATCATGTTAAAACACATGCCATACCAAACTCTTCCTTGTACACCAATAGCCCTCCCAACATGTTCATGCCCAGCAATGCTATCATGCATATCTTTCCTATCACTAAACATGTCAACAACACCATTCTCGCTATTTCCATAAAGCAAAGTTGCCAAGTCACCACGTTGCTCATCACCATCGCCCAATACACTTCCTTCCCTTTGTTGAACACTTCTCTATTCTCCCTTTTCATCTTCATAAATCCCTGTCCCACACCATCCCCATGTTGGCTAATGTTGTCACCGATATCTCCATCACTAGCTGTATTTCCATAACCATCCTATAACAATACACCTTCTCGTATGGCATCTCCATTATCGGTAGATACAAGGCAAATAGCAATCTCGCCCTTAAAATATTGCCATAAACCTTATGAAGTATTTCTCTTGAGTCAGGTCCCGCGGTCTCTCATGACTAAACCTTAGGGCTAGGAGGATTAAGCTTATCATCAGTAGGATGACGTAGTTGAGGTTCATGAAACTGATCTTTTGCTTGACAATAATTATTGACAGAATGAGATTGAATACTAGTTGAGATGATAGCAGGAGAGTAGAGCTGGATAGGTAGATAAGAGTTGCCCCAAGAAAAAAGAAGGTTGTTTAAGCCTAGCATGAGGCTTATGAATATAGACATGCATAATATTCCTAGAGTTAAATGAGTGAAAGGCTTTCTCTGAGTGCATTTTAACATATAGTAAAGGAGGAAAGTGGGAAAGAAAAGGAAAGGGAATCCTGCAAACTAAACCCACGCAGAAACCCATTTGCTAGAGCCTTTGTGGTTGAAATAGTACTTTGGCAGCAACCTTGATGATACAGAACCCACAAATAGGCAAATATAGTTGATCAATAAAAAAGGCATATAACTTTTGAGATTTATATGTCCTTTTATTCTTGTTCACCATTATCATGGAATTCGTCATGCTCAGGGCTAGTACTAATGTTGAGGAAATAAGGCAGATGGGTAGATAGAAATGATTGAATCAAGATTTTCAAGCACGATGAATCATTTTTTTTTAGAGAGTTATTTGCTTTCATACAAAGTTTGCTAGCAGGTCTAAGCAATAACACTCCAAAGATATAACGAAACCTTATAAGTTTTACAACTAGCAATATTGAAGAACTCTCTAATATCTTATTCTTTCTCTATTAAACTCTAATAATTTTGGAATTATTTTGGAATTGATTTGGATGAAAATTTGATAATTGGGGTTGGAATTTTTAAGTTACCAAAAAACACAATCAAATAGACATTGTAATTGAGAAGTCTTTTCATAAACCATTGCAATTGTTGGCCATAAAGATGCATCTTGCCATCCAATAAGTACATCATTTCATTCAAATTATGTCTATCTACCTTATTTAAATACACATAACCTTATTTAAAGAAAAAAAAAGAGGTTTTAGTATTACTTTAGCACTATTGTGGTCATATGCTCATCCTAGTTTCAATAATATTTATAAGAGTAAAACCCTTAAACTCTTATTAGAAGTGGCATCACTTTTATATTTATATAAGTGAAACTCTACGATAATATAATTATCAATCCATTAAGAGTTTAACTCATCTTTCTAAACTATTCAGCATTAAATCCCGTTTCTTAGTGCCAAGTTATTAAATTAACTTGTTATTACCCTTTAAACCTTAAAACCAACAATTGCTAAAATAAGGTATGGTTTTCGACATTAATGATTATTTAATAGAGGTTGTAGTCCTATTGCAGCAGTAGTATCTTTTACCACACCTTTGACAGACCATTTGTCAATGGGTGTGCTAAATGGTTACTCAACCTAACATAGGTAATGGTGACTAAACCATCTCTTACAAACTCACCTCTCAAGCTAATGTGTCTAGACTTTATTTTATAAACCTTGATATAGGCTTGAGACATTGTAGATTCATTATCACAAAGTGCGAAAATGGCTGATATAGGTTGTGGCTACAACTTACTATCTCATAAAAGATTCATTGGCCATTCCATTTATTTTCTTGCAATTGTTAATGCTATAATTTAGCCTTCATTATTGAATGCAAATTTGCCTTTTAGAAGCTAATAGCTCCACCATCGATGGTAAAATCCAACCAAAAGTTTTATCACTAAGACTTGTGATCTAACTTGCACCTGAATATCTTTTTGATACAATGGGATAATCACTACAGAATAATACCAAATTTATGGTTTTCTTTAAATAACCAAAATCCTAAAATAGCTTTTCAATAGCCTGTACTAGTTTTACTTGTAAACCTTTACAATTTGCACATAGCAAATGCAATATCTAGTCTTATGGAATGCATTGCATACATGAAGTTTCCAATTATTATAGAGTATTCCAGTTGGTGTATTCTCTCACTGTTTATTTATTTATTTATTTGGACAAATGTACACTTAAAAGTGTATTGGTATTTTGACAGTGCTATTATCACTTTTAGAAAATTTGTTAAGAATTTTCTTAATATAATGAGATTCGTACAGTACAATCCATCAGATGTCTTAGATATGACATGTATAACACCAAAATCTCTTATGTCCAACATTTTAGTTAACATGCATTTTATAGACTTGGTCATGTACTTATTGTTGCCAAAGATCAATATGCCATTTACACATAGAAATATAATGGTATAGTTCTTATCAGTGTTTTTCACATAGACACACTGCTTAGCCTCACTGATTTTAAAGTTATTTAAAAAATAACGTTGTTAAATTTTTTATGCTACTTTTTAGGAGTTTGTTTCAAGTCATACAATGACTTAACAAGTCTACACATTTTGTTTTCTTTTTCTTTGATAACAAATTCCGTAGATTGTTGCATATAAACCTTTTTACTAACGCTATATTTTAGGAAAGTTTTCTTTGCATCCATTTAATGTATTTCTATCTTGTTAATAGCAATAATGGCTATTAATGTTCATATAGATGTTATTCTTAATACAAATGAGTATGTATCAAAATCATCCACATCTTGTTGTTTATATGCTTTAACAACAATCCTAGCTTCGTATTTATTGATAGCTCCATCAACTTTCATTTTCGTCTAGAAAATCCATTTAGTGCTTAGTGGTTTCTTCTAAGACTTGTGCCATTTCTTGGTTTTATTAGGGGTTACCAATCTCATGGATAAGGTTTTATCCATTATTTTGCGTCAAGGTAGTCATGACAGCACTAAGGCATGTTGAGACCAAAACCATGGTGCTTTCCCCACTAATTATGTTGCCACCCTTACTGACACCAAGACCACAGTTGAGTTCCCTTGTTTCACAGAGTTGACATTTCTTACATGTCCTTCTCTTGCCCTTAAGTACTGACAATGATCTTATCAAATGACGCATTGAACATAGTTCTCATTCACATTTTTGGATGTTGACTTAATCCCTATCGATTTTAGGTCTTGCCTTAACCTTTGTAAGATCATATATTGCTACCTTAGCAAAAAACCTCCACACTTTGAATTATTTAAAGGAAACTAATTCTATTCCACAAACATATGGCACTTCTTGTGAGGTATTTTATTAATTATTATAATTAGTAGTCTCAGAAATCAATATTTCTATCAAGACCACACATTAAGGGTCCACAAAAATACCTATTCTTGCTATAAAAATAGAAATCAATGAAGAATTGTTCAATCTTTTTTAGTTTATTACATGCTGACACTCACACACACACACACACACACATATATATATATATATCAAATAATCTAAGTTTGCATTCAATTACAAAGGGACCTTGTTACCTTTGCAAAAGTGAATAAGGTTTAGATTTCATAGAGCACAATTGGCTAATAGAAGAGGAAGGATATTTACTAACTGCATCCAATTAGGAAAAGATGGCTCAGTGTGTTGGTTCATAGTGAACCATTGCATCTTCTATTATGAATGGACATTCTTTGTCACTTTATTTAAATATATATCTCCATAATAATAGATAAAAATTCTATTAATGTTTGAGCCATTTTTCATTCAAATCTATTATGAACAAAGTCATCAATATATATATATATAAAATATAAAATTATATCTTATTTAAAATTTTTTTATCACAAAGTAAATCCACAAATAATCAAACTTGGACATAACATTAATGTTCAACATGGCAAGAATACATGTCAACTTATCTTTCCCTCCATTAAAGTTAGTGCCATCAAATCAATCCAATTTCATGAACTCTTGATTAATCATTTTATAAGCGGTATCCTTCTCTGTGTCCATCTGTAATAACTCTCTAAAATTGCTAGGGAAATAAGGTAGATGGGTAGACATATATGATTGAATCAAGATTTCGAGGTGCGATGGCATTTCTAATAACTCTCTAAAATTATTGAGGAAATAAGTTGACGAGTAGACAGAAATGATTGAATTAAGACTTTGAGACATGATAAATCGCTTTTATTAGAGAGTTTTTTATCCTCCCACAAAGTTTGCTAATAGGTCTAGGCAATAACACTCTCAGGATATAATGAACCCTTATAAGTTTTGCAACTAACAATATTAAAGAAGCCCCTAATCTCTTATTCTTTCTCTAGTAATTTTGGAATTGTTTCGGAATTGATTTGGATGAAAATTTTGATAATTGAAGTTGGTATTTATAAGCTACATGACATGTCCCAATTGGAAATTTTTTTTATAAACTATTTCAACCATTGACCATAAAAAATATATTTTTTCATCCAACACATACATCATTTCATCCAAATAATATTATATGCCTTTTTATCTAAAGTAATTATTGGATGGCTATATATTTATAATCTACGGTCACGTATAATTACAACAACTAATATTGTTGTTCTCCGTGGCTGAGCTGGCTGGCTAGATAGCTGTTTGTGATCAAATATATATATATATATATATATATATACACATATATGAATTTGCATTAGATTCAGATGTTGATGTTGTTAGTGCTGCTGATGCTCATAACTAGCTCTGCTCATATATATGGTGATGCTCTCAAAACTAATGCTTTAAGTGGGTTTTTGAGCAACGGGCGACTCAGACCTCCATTTAAAAGGAGTTGGAATCCAGGGGAGTGAGTATCTTTGTCCTTTGAAGGATAGACGACAAATTTTTTTTTAAAGCGGAATGGATTGTAATCCTGATTCTTTTAATATGAGGTCATGCTTAAATGTTAATATTTTCTTTTTAAAAAAGAAAACCAATATATCTTATGTTACCCGTGCCGAGGCAATAATTGTCTTATACCTGTCTTGTTGAAAATTAATAGAAAATTTCATATTATATAATTTTATTTTAAACATGCACATTTAAATGCGTTATATTGTATGAATATTATATATATATATTACAAGTGTCTAAAACATAGCATAACATCATTTTACATTTATTATATTTAAGGGAAATTGTTAATTCAACCAAAAAAAATATGAGCAAAACTTGCAATATATATATATATATATATATGAAATCAGAGTTTAGTTGCTATAGATGGAAATTAATTAAGCCAAAATAGATTCAAGAAGAATATGTTTGATATCCTTCATTGTAATCGTGATCATGAAGATTAGCGTATAGGGCAATCAGACTAAGAGTATTAGCAAAAAATGAGAAATATACAATTTTTAAGATTAATATGAAGTAAATTTGATTATTTTCAATATAGTAAAATTCATTATATTATTAATAACGTATATAGTATAAAAAAATTACTACAGTAAATAATAACATAATAACTATCTAAAAACATTCATTAACAAAATCCTTTAATATAAAAATATAAGAAAATAGTTTGTTGTTTTTTGGTTTTCAGCAAACGAAGTTGTTCAGTACTATCATATACATACATATAATAGCAGAAAGTAGTTCAGCAAAAAGTTTTGAGTTGGTCCGTTCAAATAAAAATGGGTAAATTGTGTTTGCCTTACCCAGAGGAAACGAGGAAGAAAAAAGCCAAACGCTTGGTTCAAAAGCCCAAAAAGGGTATGGGCCAATTGAAAATCAGAGGACGAAGACGAAGAAGAAGTAGTCTCAGGGGCCAAGGGCCCGATTCCCGCGAGACAAGACCCGAGAGTGAGTTTGGCGGGAAAAAAAGTGGGCCCCACAGCACATCTCCCGCCAAGGGAGGGACTAGTAGTAGTAAAAGAGGCGGGCAGTCGAGGCGAGGGTAAGACTAAGAGAGGGAAGGGTGTATTTTTTTCGTTTGACTGTTCTGGAAGGAAAGCAATGGAGGCGTTCGGAGGACGCTTTGTAGACGATGAGAAGGCAATTAGAGTGGAGAACATATTCCTCGACTTCCTCAAGAGGTTTCATTTTGATTTTGATTTAGTTACTTATCTTTGTGTCATCTGAAATGAAATTGAATCTCATTTCATCAGAATTTGACAATCTTTTAATTTAAATATAAAAACGAACAAAAACAACAGCTTTAGGTTGGATCCACGAGTGGGGGAATCGCATTACGAGGCGGAGATACAGGCGATGGAAGCCAACGGCTCCAGCACCATGTTCATCGACTTCTCCCACGTCATGCTGTACAACGACATTCTCCAGAAGGCCATTGCTGATGAGTACTTGAGGTGGTCAGCTACCTTTTTAAATTTTTTTTATTTTATTTTACTACTAATTGAGATTGAGATTTTTTTTCAAGATTCAACCTTGACTGGTCATTATTCCTGCTATTATTACTATAACTATAGATTCGAGCCATACTTGAAGAACGCCTGCAAGAGGTTCGTGATGGAGCAGAATCCCAGAGTTATTGAGGAGGCTGATGATAACCCCAACAAGGATATCAATGTTGCCTTCTTTAACATTCCCTTCACCAAGCGGTACACTTATTTTTCTTTGATTACTTCTTTTTCCCATTTTATCAACTCTACCTTGTATTAGTCTACGACAATAGGTATTTGTGTGTGTGTTTGTATTAGTGTGTATTTTATAACGTACTAATGATAGAATATAACGGCACTACAACCGTTGGCCACTTGTCTTCAATATCTTCTCTCTTCGCAGTACACATTTCTACATTGAAAAATTTACTTCCAACAACACAATTTCTCAGTTATTAACGAAAGTGCGCATGCGTCCCCTTTCAATTCCCCCAACAATTAAATAATATTCTCCTTTCATTATTTGTTGCATCTCCTCAAACCCCAAATGCAGCTTGAGAGAATTAACCACAGCAGAAATTGGAAAGCTAGTATCAGTTGCGGGAGTAGTCACACGCACAAGCGAAGTAAGACCTGAACTTCTCCAAGGAACTTTCAAGTGCTTGGAATGTGGAAGCGTGATCAAGAATGTGGATCAGCAATTCAAGTACACTGAGGTCTACCCTAAATTATCTTGTTTCTATTCTTTTCATTCTCTTAAATTGCTCAACTTAACACATGTTTTTCATTGTTTGCCTACAATTTTCCATTGCCCCTACAGCCAACTACCTGTGTCAGTGCAACATGTCTAAATAGAACTAAATGGGCATTGCTTCGACAAGACAGCAAGTTTGCAGATTGGCAGAGGGTAAGAATGCAGGAGACTTCCAAAGAGATACCTGCTGGCTCCTTACCTAGATCATTGGATGTTATTCTTCGCCATGAGATTGTTGAACTGGCTAGAGCAGGCGACTCGTAAGATAATTTGCTTTCATGTTCTACATGACCCTGTCCCTTGTTTTGCCTTTTTGTTCCTCTTTTCCCCCAATCTTTTCTCTAACTTATATTTATATGTTGTTGTAGGGTCATCTTCACTGGTACTGTTGTTGTGATACCGGACATATTGGCACTGACCTCCCCTGGTGAAAGAGCAGAATGCCGTCGAGAAGCTTCCCAGCGCCAGACTTCTATTGCTGGACAAGAAGGTGTGAGGGGTCTTCGTGCGTTGGGAGTCAGAGACCTATCCTATCGTCTAGCCTTTATTGCCAATTCAGTTCAGGTCTTTCATTAATTGGCTTATCATGGGCAATTCCCTTTAAAGGTTTATTGCGATATGCTTTGACCAATTTCTGACAGATTTTTATCTTTAGATTTCTGATGGTAGAAATGATGTTGACATGAGAAATAGAAAGAAGGCTGGTGATGAAGATGATCAACAGTTCACAGTTAGTTCTTGATGCACTTTATAGTTGTTATTATCCTTTATTTTGCTCTCATGTTCTATCCTACATACAATTGTAAGTTTGTTCATGTTAGGCCATTTCTAAATCTTTGAATGTCCTTCAAAATTTTTATTTCTTCTTCCTGTTTTCTGTGCGTTGCCATCTAAAGTCATTGATCTATCAGAAAGGTAGCCTTTGACTTGCTTATTTAAACTGATGATCTCATGACCATCACACCTTGTGATTTGAATATTTGCGTGACTCTGCAAGTACTCTAGATGTTTACTTGATTACTCATATTGGGTTTTATGCCACTAAAGAACAAAAGTCTCCAATAGTTTTTTATTCTTCTTAT
Source organism: Adansonia grandidieri (assembly GCA_038382065.1). Lineage (NCBI taxonomy): Eukaryota > Viridiplantae > Streptophyta > Magnoliopsida > Malvales > Malvaceae > Adansonia > Adansonia grandidieri. The sequence goes on from JBBYHK010000012.1 coordinate 47,567, forward strand.
GTTATCCAACTTGCAGTCAGATGAGCTTAAAGAAATACAACGAATGAGAGATACTCCTGATTTCTTCAATAAGCTTGTTGAAAGCATCGCACCAACTGTTTTTGGTCACCAAGATATCAAGCGAGCAATCCTGCTTATGCTTTTGGGTGGTGTCCACAAGTTTACTCATGAAGGCATCAATCTGAGAGGGGACATAAATGTTTGTATAGTTGGAGATCCAAGCTGTGCAAAGTCCCAGTTTCTCAAGTAAGTCTTTTTATTATGCAGTGCTTGTGGGTTATACATTTGGAGAACTTAAAATATGGTGGTCTTTATACTTGCAGATATGCATCAGGTATTGTTCCCAGATCTGTCTACACATCTGGCAAATCCTCTTCTGCTGCTGGATTGACTGCAACTGTGGCCAAAGAACCAGAGACTGGTGAATTCTGTATTGAGGTAGCATTCATCTTATATGTCTTTTGTGCGGTGTTATGACTTGTATTTGGCTCTATTTATCATAAAAACATTAAAAACAATTTCATGTGCCAATGACTAATGTACCGTTTTGACTCCAGATGTGGTTCTTTTCTTTCTTAAGAAAGAACATGGAAAAAAACACTCAAAAGTTTTATGTGCTGTAAATTACTCAGATGTTTATTGATTTACTCAGTTTTATTAATTTATCCAAATGCTTGCAAGAGCTGAAAATTTTCTCAAATGGCTTGGGTTAAATGTTTAGTGCGTTTGCAGGCATCATTATCTGATAAGAGGTATACATCACAAAAAGATAGCTACTTTTAGTAGATTTGAGTACTCAATAATACTCTGCCAGAGAACAATAGTAGATATATAATGTTGAAACATTTAATGTGGTTATTACTAATGTACCTTGATATAACTCCTAGGAATAAAGACAACTGAACTATTTTTGGAATGACTTGGGACTTAATGTTTGAATGTACGTGTCTGCATTTTTTTTATTATTAACCCAGCAGGAAATACTCTAAGGTTGCATTTGAAAGTTAAAATATGGAAATAGGGATTTGTTTTCGAAAAAGTATAAATCATACAATAGAACTCATAAATACAGGTAGGATTGCAATCAAATCCATGAATTTATTTACTTAGTTGTGAATCTAAAATACCTATGGAGTAATGAATCTCAAATTCTTCTCCTTATACTTGCTCAAATGTGAGTGTTTTGAATTGTTATCAATTTTCACATTATGTTTGCTTCCGTGTTCACACTTTATTTGTAAAAGCAGATTAAATTTGAATTCACTGCTAAGTCAACTCTTTAATTAAAGCCCTGTTTTAGTCTCTCTTGAAACTTACATCTGAACTATGTCCAGGCAGGTGCACTGATGCTGGCTGACAATGGGATATGTTGCATTGATGAATTCGACAAAATGGATGTCAGAGATCAGGTAGCGTTCATATTCTCTTACCGGAACATAGTTTTTATGTATTCAGAAGTATCTGGTGCCTAATATGCAATTCTATGCGTAGGTTGCAATTCATGAAGCCATGGAACAACAGACCATAAGCATTACTAAAGCTGGGATACAAGCAACACTAAATGCCCGGACGTCAATTCTAGCTGCAGCTAATCCTACTGGAGGGCGCTATGATAAGTCTAAACCGCTCAAGGTTAGAGCATTTCATCCTGCGTTGAAAGCAATTAAGTCTGATTTGAATAGCATTTGCAATCTTTTTCCCCAGTTTTTCAGTATTTGATGCTGATTATAAGTTTGATATATTCTCTTAGAATCTGATAGCTCTGATTTGTTTCTTTCTCTCCAGTATAATGTTGCTCTTCCTCCAGCTATCCTTTCTAGGTTTGATCTGGTATATGTCATGATCGATGACCCAGATGATCAAACAGATTACCATATTGCCCACCATATTGTGAGAGTTCACCAGAAGCGCGAAGATGCACTTCATCCCACATTCACTACTGCACAACTGAAGCGATACATTTCATATGCTAAAACTTTAAAGCCAAAGGTTTCTGCTTAATCTTTCACTGCAGCTGCATAGGATATGATTATTTTTTGTTGTATTTGCATGGCTAAATGGTGCTAGCATAAATGCAGCTAACCTCTGAAGCAAGAAAACTCTTGGTTGAGTCTTATGTTGCACTCAGACGAGGTGATACAACTCCTGGTAGCAGAGTTGCATACCGGATGACAGTTAGGCAGCTGGAGGCATTAATCAGATTGTCTGAGGCCATTGCTCGGAGTTATTTGGAAACTCAGGTGCTTTATCCAGAAAATCCAATCTAACATTTTTTTCCTTGTAATGCACCTTGGGGTTACAAAAACAGTTCTTTTGCAGGTGCTGCCTCGACATGTTCGTGTAGCAGTCAGATTGCTGAAAACATCTATAATAAGGCAAGACTAATAATGTGTCCATTTCAGAATCATGAATGCACATCTCCCAACTTTTCTACGATTTAGTTTCTGTGATGGTGTTTTCTTCACCGTGCAGTGTGGAGTCCACTGAGATTGATTTGTCAGAGTTTCAAGAAGGAAATAGTGATGGTGCTGATGATATAAATGATAATTCTGGCCTAGCTGATGCTCAGCCAGCTCAGACAGCTTCTGGAAGTGCAGGTAGGACTATATAAGCTGTGTTTACTTGTGTATCTCTTTCTTTTCTTGAACATTTGGTTTGGAGGATGAATGGGCTAATATCTTCTATGAAATGGAGTAGGTTCTTCCAATCAACAGAAGGAAGAATATAGGGTGAAGGAAGACTATTTTCGGAGAGTCACTCAAGCCCTTGTCATGCGACTTAGACAGCATGAAGAAGCTGTAAAGCAAGAAGGTAAAACCTTTAATGTTTTCATAATCAGCAGCTTGAGTTTTTTTTTCCCCCGAAACATGGGAATTAATGTGCTTATCAGCTTAGTCTGAAATTTTGTTTCTTTAAAAATGCAAAGATTGAGAGGCCGTAATGACGTATCTTATAATGGTTCTAAGTTATCATGTTTGCTAAACTACGCAATCTTTCCAGTCATGCAAAATGGATCGGTTATGAGATCCTAATTTTGAATTTGAGACAATTATATCTTTGGCAGAGACAGGGCTTGCTGGAATGAGTCAGGGTGATTTAATTCAGTGGTATGTGAATCAGCAGAACGAGAAAAACAACTACAGTTCCACTGCAGAAGTAGAAATAGAAATTAAACGACTTAGATCACTTATTGAGGTAAAACTTCCAGTATTTTTAATTTTACTTTTTAGATTACCTTTGATTACTGTATTTCAACAAAATATGGTGATTTTATCTATTTGCTAATAATTGTGTGATTCAGAGATTGATTCGGAGGGAAGGCCACTTGATTGTGATAGATGGTGGTAGGCAAGTCGAGGGTGAAGGTGCAGCAGCGCGATCAGCTAGAGACAGCAGGATTTTAGCTGTGGCTCCTAATTATGCCATGGATTAATATGAAATTTCAGTGCAACAATTAGCCAGTGTAAAAATGCATTGAAGGTTCTGCTTGCATGATTGGAAGATTGTTATGGTAAAAAAATTGGAACAAAAAAAAAAAAAAGGCTTTTGATACCATCTGAAAGTTGCTTGATAGTTTTTGGTCAGTAGTAAAAACTCTTGTTTTGGCT
>JBBYHK010000012.1:59803-73810 GCA_038382065.1 Adansonia grandidieri
AAAAGAAAAGAAAAGAAAAGAAAAGAAAAGCGAAAGTAAAAGCAAAAGCAATGCTTTCATAAAGACGTCGCCTTGCTTGCCGCAGGCCGTTTGGTTTGATCAACAATATATATATATATATATATATATATATATATATATTAGAATCCATGCAGGTTGCTTTAATTCTAGCCAACTTGCATATATCCCTTACTTTCTTTTCCAATTATTTGATGAAATATATTTTATTGTAAATAATATGTATAAATTAATTATTTGTTAGGAAGAGAGGTATCCCTCTCGCTCTTGTCTTCACTTTAGGCTGTGGCCTTTGCCAACGGCTGTCGAAGGGGTGGGGCGTGGAAAAACAAAAAGCAAGCGAGCGCTTCTTTTAATTTTTTTCTCAAAAAACTCTAATGAGCGATTCATTTTAGATTATAGCATGGTTAGGTTGGGAAGCAATGGATTCACTACTCTAGTTTCCTTTCCCGCATTCACTCTCCTGGGACTTTGCCTTCTCATTTTTTTTTTCACGTAAAAGAAAGAAAAGTATTTGGAATCAAAATTACTAGCTTTAGAAATTATAAGTGTACATATGGAAAATGTTTGGAACGCACAAGCATTGATGGCAGTGGCCGGAGGAGCATCTGCGGCAGCCCCACAAGACCTCTTCCTTTTCCACTTCCGCCAACGTCCGTCGGTGTCCAAAGTCCAAACAAAAAAACAAGCATGCATTTATTTAATACACGTACAATTGGGACAAGAAAAGATAGGGAAGACGATCCTTGCTCCAAATCCAACAATGGGCACCCTTTCCCAAGCAAAGAAACTAAGACGACCAAAGATTCTTCAATTCTTGCGCTTGCTTGCTTCGCTTCGACTGCATTGCACGTTAAATATCATCTTCATTCACTTTTATTAAATTATCCTAAATCAAAATATTAAAATTATAGCACTTTTTTTTTTAATTTTTTCCTTTTTAAATATTTTATTAAAAATACTATAATTTTAAATAATTAAAAATTAAAAAATAATTAAAAATTTAAATAAAATTAGAATCTAGTACATCCACAATACAGGAAAGTTTTTTTTTTTTTAGAACTTATTCAAATAATTTTTATTTTAAAAATGTGTGATTTTTATAACTTTTAAATAATACATATTTAAAAAGACATAAATATCATATTGTTATTTTTTTCTTAAATCATTTTGTCTTTTGGTAGTTTTCTTGACGAAATTTATGTTACTTGACTCAGTGATTCCGAACTTAATTAGAAACTTTAATAATAGTATAGATAAAAAATTCAAATAGTATTTATACTATTTACAAAAGGGCTAGTTGAGTATAATGTTTTAAGTTAATTGATACTAATTCAGTTTATAAATTTACTTAAAAAACTTAATTAAAATAATAGTATTAAAGTTAATTACATATTATGTTTTAAAAAATTAAGTATTTATCATAACATATAGACTATCATATTTCACTTTTTTGCTCTTCCAAAATAATTTTTTTAAAGTAATTTTTTATTCACGAAATGAGTTTACATGTTTAATGTTATATTTAAAAGAAAAAAAATAATCTTCTCATTAACAAGGAGTGAAATCCAATCCTTGGGCTCTAGTTTTGGACCTTTAGAGGTCCAATATGGCCCAATGATAGCATGTGACGGATGAGAAGTTTTTGGTTGATATTGAATAGATATTTGATTAAAATTAGAAGAGATTGAAACACATTTTCATCTGAAGCCCATATTAAGCTGTTAAAGATCGGGACCATTCAGGCTTGTAAAACTTTTCGAGTCTAACTGGATTTGAGTTTTTAAGTTCAGCTTTTATCAAAATAATTTTTATGACAATCAATGATATATATTTACTTAATTTTAGGGAATTTTTTAAGATTATTTAACAATAGTAAAAAAAAAAAAAAGTTGTTAAAAAAATTTACAATCATATATGAAAGAACTTTTCTTTCATAAAATATTATCATTAATATATATTACGGTGAGAATTTAGAACTTTAATTTTTAAAATTGAATAGAAAGATAAAAAAAATTTGATAAATAATAGGCATTCACACTTAAAAATGCAATATTTTTATATATTCTGCATAAATAACTGAAGGAAACTTTGACAGTAACAAAGCCCTCCTCTCCGTTTATTATTACTGTTCACTTTGAAAATTTAAAAAATCTAAAACTCCTAAGGCTTCATTTGAATTAAAAAAAAATTAAAAACCTTTAATTATCCTTTTCACATTTTGTTTTATTCATTTTTATCCTTTTCTTTAACAATTAATTATATAAAAATAAAATATCAACGCAACCATAAAAATAATATATATATATAATAATAATATCAATAAATTAATAAATAATTGAATAAATTATCATTAAATATATGATCAATTTTAATATAAAATATTATGTTAATATTTTTGAGTGAATATAAACTTTAAAAAATTAAATAAAATTAAAATATTATATATAAAAGATAATACATAACTTAATATTATTTTGTCAAGTTTTAATTTGTATAAATGTCTAATAATTATTTTCAAATCTAACGTCCTTAATAGTAATTTTTGACTTACTATAATCCACCTCACTTTCACTTACATTTGAATTCACACATATCCCATTACCAGTTTTAATCTCACCAATCTCACCACTATCGTAGTTCTTCTCAATGCCCTTTCAAATTGAACTCATTTGGGTGACAGTGAAATTGACTTTTATGAGATTAAAAACAATAATAGTGGTGAAATTAAATATTATAACAATAATAGAGTACCATAAACAAAACTGAAATCAGAGGTCCAAAAAACACCTAACAGCTAATTGAGATTCAATGCTTGCCACGGAATTAAAAACACAAACATTATAGCGTCTAATGACGTAGCTAATAAAATCGAGGACATTTTGCCAGTTGGAACAACCATACACCTCATAGATTAAAGAAGTATTGAAGCTTTGGAACTAAGGTGAAGTGAGGTTGGAGGGACGTAGTTATGAAGGGATGACTTTGCTCAAGAAAAGATCATCTTCCTCTCGCTGACTGTTAATCCTATTGCCTTTCCTCACTCCTCATAATCTATAATAGTGGCATACCCAAGTTTAAAGAGAGGGTATACATACTTGGTAATCATGGTCAACTGAGAGAGTAGCTACTTCAAACCATGCATAATTCTCCTTAAGTTAGAGCGGCAGGCATTCAAGCTAATTACTACAGGTTAAAATTTTACTTTTACTGGTCACAAATGATGAAACAAGTCCAAGACTTTGTCCACAAGTGTGATGTATGCTAAAGGAATAAATCTGAACATGTGGGCCTATCCTGACATGCTACAGCAAACTTCTATTCCTATTCCTAAGCAAAGCTGGAAAGTAATAACTATGGATTCATTGAAGGTCTCCTTTAGTCCAAGACATTCAATTAAATCACTATAGATTTTGTTGAAGGCCTCCTTTAGTCCTACACATTCGATTGCATTCTGCTTGTAATTGACAAGTTCACTAAGTATGCTCATTCTCTTTCTCTCTCTCATACAAAAACTGAGTAGCTAGATTATACTCGAGAGAAGTACACAAGCTACATGGTACTCCTAAGATGGTTATATCAAACATGGACGATGTTTTCAAAAGCTTAGTATGGCAGGAGCTACTGAATATACTAGGAACTAGTGTTCAAGTCACCACCACCTACCATCCCGAGTCTGATGGCAGTTTGAAAGACTCAACATAATGCTTAGAACAATACTTGAGGTATATGTGCTTCTTTAACCTAGATCCTAGGTTAACTGGTTGTCACCAATAGAATGGTGGTACAGCACCAAATATCATACAGCCCTAGGCGTGACCCTTTTGCAAGGATTCTATGGATATCAATCCCCTGGGTTGTCTTGGGATGCCAGACCAATGCCTCTTTTTTAGTTTGGAAGAAATGCTCAATGAGAGAGAGAGAGAGAGAGAGAGAGAGAGAGAGAGAGAGCAATTGAGCAAGCTGTTAGTTTATCAACTAGGAAAGCCTCAACAGAGTGAGATTCTGTGCTGACAAGAACAGGACAGAAAGAGAGCTCAAAGTGGGAAATTGTAGCCAAAAATGAAATTCACCACCTTGAGACAACAAGCCACATGCAGAGGAACCAGCTCTATCCTCCAGCACCCCCTGGATGGTTGCAATTTACAACATCTGAGGTACTCAAACAATTTAACATCTCACTTGATAATCCATGCTCTCAACCTTTGGCGTGTTAGCAAAAAAGAACCCACCAAAACTGCAGCTGCAGAGATGTCTTAAATAAAGATGGGCTCAGCCCAATTAGTTCATGCAACCATTTAAAAAGGTGACTTCCAATTTGAGATTCAAATTCCAGCACAATCCCTTTTCTTGTCCCCAGCTATGGCCTCCCTTATTAAAAAAAAAAAAAAGGAGAGAGATCTTAAATGACATAATGAAATCCATTTTCCAGTCCAGACACGACGACTACACCAATTGCACATATTACCAGATAAAATATGTTGGTTTTACTTTGATGAAGTTTTAGAATACAAGCACCTGCAGCAATCAATCTCCATGCGTATGCAAGCAAAGTCCTGGGAAAGTTATTCTTGGAGGTACGATAAGAGCATATCAACAGCACAATTACGAACTTGAATTGGTATGACTGTCCTTGAGGCTCTACAACAAAGCATATATACTATGGACCATCAGCAAAATCCATCTGGTCAAGTATAAAGTTTATCATTTACATTACATACCAGACGTTTGAAAGATTTAGCATGTGCTGTTTTCTTGGTCTTCTCCAGATCTGATTTGGCACGATTAAGAGCCTGCATGAAAAAAATATAGATCCTTAGTAGAAGCAGAAGATATCACTAGCTGAAACATAATCAAGTAGTAGAAAATACTACCTGAATTAGTGACTCCACACGCCGTCGCATCCTGGTGTGCATAAACCCCTCTGAGCACTGAGTAACAGAGTGAAAGTCACAGATTAAATAATAGCATAACTGTCTAATGTAGCAAGCTAAAGGAAGTTGAAGGCTATAATGTTGGCATGTTAAAAATGCCAAAATTTCATGGTCTTTCCTGAAAATCCTATAATTAAACAATAGAAGGACACAACCAAGAACCTCTATAGATAGTGATCTTGCAATTTTAAAGTTAAGAAAAAAACTATAACAGATTCTGTAAAGAAAATTGGTCATTTTCTTAGAAGTTCAAATGTTTTAAGGCATTAGTCCTTGAAGCAACAAAATAATAAAAATCTGAGCCTTTTCCCACAAAGCTTTGGTTTTATTACTATATTATACCATTATCCTATTTAGACTCACATTCCTCCTTTTCTGGCCATTGAAAACCACATTATTAGTAATTGCAGTAAAACAGAGCTCCTATTTTTTTTTTTTCTGGTTTCTTTATCACTTACCCTTATCTTCATCATCGTACATTCTATTAAGTTACATCTTCTAAAGAGGGCAATTATAGAGCTCCTTTCCTGATCTTATGAGTAAAAAGTTTTTTGTTAAATTTTGTGCCTTAAATAAACTCTCAAAAGGATTGCTTCATGTCATCTATCCTACTTAAATTCTAAGATAGACATCCCTATGAGTTCCCCCTTCTTTTTGAAAAACCAAGAAAAGACACAGAAATTGCTTGCTTTATGATATGTCCTGATCCAAAGTTCTCTCTAACTCTCCACCTCTACTTTTACTTCTACTAAATTTGCTATCATAATCCTCTGTTTTGGACCAAGAGCAAAAAGAACCCTTAAATTTCAACTCTTGTCTCATTCAGCAGATGCTACAGCATCAGCAGAAAGCACATACCAAGGCACAATGTTTTGAATACTTCCAGCGAGTTCACCTTTAAATTGATCCTCGCTGTAAAATATAACTCTAGGAACACATTTCATCATAACTCGGTGAGTCCCCTACCCGAGATTATAACTGCTAGAGATATAGCAGTTAAACAAGCAATTGCTACATTACAAATGGTAATTTGAACACCAAAAAGTAAAATTTCTATTTTCTTTCGAATTATAAATTTCAGCCGATATCTGAGTTGTTAGTAAATGACTTCTGAAAATAGCTTCCATCTGTCTTTCACAACCTTCTCAGTAAAAGCACCTTCTCACTCTCATACTAGATTGCAATTTATTTAAAGCCAATATCCTCTTTTCTTTATTTTATTTTTTTTTTGGCAATTTCGTATGCATCTCATTCTCCCTCCTTGCTTATCCAATTGCAGAGAAAAGTCCTAAAAGGAAAAAAGGTCTTCACAGCGTGTCAGCACGTGCTACATTCTTAACCTTTTTCTTTCACATTTTGTACTTGTCCAAGTTTTCTTCCTTTGTTTACCTATATAAACCTTCATGGTACTTCCTTTTTTTCACCACCAAGATTCCTTCTGTGGAGTGGCAACCATTTCAACTTACTCCAAAACTTACAGCTTTCTGAAATGAGAATAGCCATATGAACCTACAAAATATTTGCATCCTCACCCATTACCAATTGCCTCGTCCAAATAATTTACTCAATGCAATATAAATTCCATCCATTAGACACTCAAATCAGCTAACAATGTAACAAAGAAATACATGATCGAGCACCCTTCTGTTAGTCAAGGTACTAAAGAGGTGACAATTACATCTAAAGACAACCAATGGCAAAATGCACTATTGGAACATTAAAAAATGCCAATAGAAGATAGCATTATTTAGGAAGGAACATAAATGGCTTTTGATGTATCCTTCATGCTATACTGTAATCCTTTCTGACAAAAAATACACAAGTACAAGCATGCATTCAGAGGTTGAAGGTAAAATTCTTCTATCTGTAATAAGTTACTGACACATTTCTTTTTCAAAAGCAATTCAATTACACTCTAACAGGTATTAAATGAACTTCTCAGTCATTAACAATGTAATCCGGCTACAAGCTGAATTGACTTAGTTCCTTCTCATGTTTCAAAGTACTAGAAAGTCTAAAAGAATCTTAACTAACGTACACACGGAGCAAAGCGTTATTGCAAAACGAAACTCACCTTAACATGATAATTCACATAAGCATGAAATGTTGACAAATTCCACACGGTACGATCCAATTTTTTGCCTTCCACATGACGAGGAAAAATAACTGCATTTATTACACATAATAGAATCTGTCATATTGAAAACAGAAATAAAAAGTGAAAAAGAGTCTCTAATCTTCTGTTATTACCAAAAGTAACAAATCCTGCATTTGCTGATAATGCATCATCAGTCACTCCTTTGAGTTCCAGCGGAGGGGAATGAGACCACAAACAAGAAGGGGCATTACTTAGCCCAGCTGTACGCCTTGATTCCACGAATTCCTGAATATAATGAAGCATTTAAGAGAATGCAAGAAATATAACCAAAAGGTCTGCATAAAATTTTGGACCCTCTAACTGTACCTGCAAGAAGGAGGTAGCAAGAACAGTGTCTATTGGGTCCTTGAATCTCATTGGAAAAACCACTGTCACCTTATCTGCCTGCCAAAGTATCATTTTCTACTGAGTTAAATTACGAGCCAGCTATAGTAACTGATATATAAAGTAGATATGTTTGAACTTCTGGAAAAAAAAAATGAATTCAAACAATTACTTGTATCTGTATGACAGATGGTCAGAGAAAGAAAAAGGGATATGGGTCCAATTGACCACTCTACTAAATTGGGGGCTCCAAATTTTCCATTCTACTTTTTGGTGCAATTTTACCACTCTACCTGGATTTTGGGTGCAATCTTACCACTAGACCATAAAAGGTACATGTTAAATGTTAAGATTAACGATATGTGCATTGAAAAAAAAATTAATGGGTGAATTAAATTAAAAGAAAAAAAAGTACTGACAAGGCAAAAAGAAAGAAAAAAAACGAAGAAATTATCCGGTTGTTTTCCAATAATGTGGTTTTTTTTTTTTTTTTTTTTTTTTTTTTTTCTACAATCCTATTTTAACACTAAAATATAAAACATTGATAAAATTTTCACAAATATAAAATATATAGTAAAATTAGTGGCGATGTTGTTTGTTCAAAAAGAATCTAAGCATTTATATTTTCACTTAATTATTGGTATACTTAGTTGGAATTTGGAACAAAGTAATATTTTATCTCCATTCATGGGTGACTACAAGTGCACTAACAGAGTGGTAAAATTGGACCAAAAGAAGTTAGTAGCAAAAATGAAGCACTTAGTAAAGTGCAATGGTAAATTTCTCCATTTTCCAAAGAAAAATAAATTAAACTCATAAACTCATGTACATTCGAAGCATTAAGACTTAAATAGAGCTAGTTACTTGAGACAATACCTGAGGAACAAGGAAAAAAGACTCATTTGGTCGATGCACAAGAGCAACAAGCCGATCTATATCAGGAGCAACAGTCCTTGAAGCAAGATATTTTAGGATTACTCTTAAAGGGGCACCCAATACCACTTCCCTAACAGATGCAACCTTTACCAATAGAGCATGTCTGCACTCTGCAGGACATCAAGAATTCATTGTCAGAACATGAATGATGAAAACCAAGGAAGTATGTAAAAACTAAATTCATTATGCTTGTCTACAATAAAGATTCACAGTCACTATTAAATTCTCAAGATTCACATACTGACTTGTTGCATCCAGTTAATAACTCCAAATAAGTTTTCAAGTGAAAGTCAGCCAAGATAGACATTAACCAGTAATCCTAATCAACAATGAAAACAAGCTAAATAACAGATAAAGATCTCCTTTTAATATCCTCCCCCTGCCGTAAGTCTAACATCCATCCCTTTCCCATCAGAAAGGCCCGAATATTTTTGTTTTTATTAAAAAGAGAGAACCCAAAATTTTGTCTAGTAATGCTAGTAATTCATTTGACTGCTGGCACTAGCAGTTAAAATTTACTTGTTCCATTTTAGCAATTCTATCAAACATCAAGGAATACGTTTAGTACACAAGACCCTGAGTGGAAGAGATATTATTAACCAATCCAAAGCAATTTTACAAGGTTAACTAATTGGTGCTGAATATTGTACAGGTTTCCTTTGTTCAAAAGAGAAACTCATTGCATTTTCAAAAGTAACACCCATATCTATGATAAGACTTGAGTTTTGATAGTTGACGAAATTCAGCTATATCTAATTTTCCTATTAAGCGCAAGCTTAGCGTGATTGATCTATGGAAGTAGCAAAACTTAGATGAAGTAATAAGCACAACTGAGGGTGCAAGCAACAAGAGCAATTACCATAGTTCTACTTTGGAGCACACTTTAAAGGCAGTAAGCTGATTCTATTGGTCATAACACTGCATCCGTTGGTCACTGGTCATATTATCATTAAATGCCAGCAAATACACTTTCCACCCTAAAACCTAAAGAGATAAACTAATAAATAAACAGGTCTTCCTCATACAATTTATATTTTACAAAATGCACAAATTTCTTAGTTGAAACTTTATTACAGCGTTTCATACACATTCCTTCCCACATTCTGCTGAAACTGCTAATCCCTTTATACAGTTTTGCTTAAAAACTCATCCCAATAGACTTATATCTCTATGAATCTAAGAGTACATGGGATGTATTTGTTATGTTTTGACTGTTATAAATTTTTTCTACCGAAATTTTGGATACTCATAAAAATATGAGACAAGCATCCTAGCTGATATGAATATAATAAGCATTGCATGGTATCTGAAAGTATCAAATAACATCCTATTTGACATGGAAACTACTTATTAGATGCATCCTACCAAATACGTGATCTATCAAATTAAATCTCCTATTGGGTTCCAGAAGAGGTATATAGCATCCTTCCTAAAAGCTATGACATTTAACCTAGGAATCTTGAGCTTCTCAATTTCAGATAAAGCAGTACTTGCCCTCATATCGAGTACAGACATCCTTACAGACATGAATATACTCAAAAAACTGGTTCTTAATTCATCTATAATGATGGGAATTTTAAACAGGTTGATCTAAACATTCTGGCATATTATGGTGCAAGCTCATGATGACCTTAAAAAAGGAACTTGTTGACCTTCATCAGGAGGAAGTTTGGATAAATTCAGTTTCAATGTGAGATTGAAGCCATCCTTTGGAGGATCAAGAATTTGCACAATTACACCATAAGCTGCTTTTATAGCTTCTATGGCTCCAAATGGAAGTCCACTAAGGAAAACAGTTTCCATAGGTGGGGTAGGCAATGATACTGAAAGCTGTAGAATATGTGGATTCTTCATCGACGCCTGCATATTATTTGTAAATTAGATGAGCATAATATAATGGCTATGGTATCTTAACTATCAGTTTAGAGAACCTAATAGAGCAAGAAAACGAGCAAGCAATAAACATGCATTAATAATTTATAAGATGTTGACTTGATTTCTTTCCATAGATGTAACAGAGAAAAGGCTTCTAAATCACCTGAACGTGGTAACGAACATCATCAAACTCAACCCAGTGGCAGTCTAGCTCAACTGGCTTATCAAGACTGCAAAATCAACATGACAGAAATCAGCAAGCTATGAAAAATGTGAAATTAATAAGCTGAAAAGGTTCAGGCAGCCTAAAGAATATCCAGTGGTTACAACCAAATGAAAACTAGGAAAGGTTTTCTACACCGAAGAGCAGTATGTGTAATTGAGATACAAATATCAGAGCAAAGCTCATACATCATGCACGGTCTTTACAAGTAGGCTTATTCCAACTTGATGTGCACCTTTGTCATATAAAAAGCAACGCTAATTTTACATTGTTCACACTACTTCCTTTGCAGGCTTACGGCTTGTGCGAAGTGTAAAACAAAAAAGCCCATAACTTGAAACTCATCTGAAAAGCCTAACCGTACCCAAATGCCATTGATACTTTATCAATTCATTCTGTCCAAATTTTGAAACATGCAGAAGAAAATATGCCTTTATCTTGAATTTGTACACTTATGTTATTCAAACTTGGATGTTTCTTACAGTTTTTGAATGGTGATTTTTATCTTTTACGTTGACTATTATTAATACGAATCATGTTAAAAAAAAAAAAAAAAAAAAACCAGAAGAAGAAACTAATTCTGGAAAAGCTTCCGCCTCAAAACTTTACAAGAGGAGGGGCCAATCAGTGGACAAGATACATCTCATGCATGCCAATTCCTAGGTTAGAGGGCCAAGGTATTTAAAGGTAACACTACTAGTTAGAAAATTGAGATGAGCAACGCACTGCAAATAATAACGAGAGAATGGATGTGATAATGGAACACTTGAGCATCTGATGAGGAACCATCAAACTCCTCACAGGAGCAGGCTACAGCTACAGAGAATAATGGATACATCTATGAATTAGAAATTTACATGGCTTCCTTGACCTAACTCAGCTCGAATTTCCAAACTATGCCTATCAAATGTATCAGATTTACTTAAGAACTAAGATGCAATTACACAAGCAGAAAGGAAATAAAAAAAAGGAAAGAAAATCAAATGGGTGAAAGGAAATGAAATGGAAAAAGAAAGGAAAAAAAAAAAAAAGAAAACGAAGGAAAAAGTACTTCTGAACTCGATTCAGCAAAGTCTGGAGAAGGAATCGTGAATGGGACTGTAACAGTATCATCGATTTCTTTCTCCGTCGATCAAATGGTATAAAGAAAACCAAATTCCAACGATTGCTAAGAGTCTGTATGCTTGGGAATTGGATCTGTTCGTACTTCGGAGGAGGCGTATTCCGGCGGATCAAACTAAACTGTTCTGTTTCATGCTCCTTAACGTCCCGTCAAATACCTTTGGGTTAAATTAATTATTTTTGTTTAATATATATAAGTTTAAATTAGATATAACATTTTATTAAATTGGAATAATTGAGTTGTTGTGAATTTTAATTTATTAAATTTTATAAATTAACTAGTTACATGAATATTAATTTTCAAATTTAAAAAAAAAAAATTAAGAATTATCTATTTAAAAATACTATTATTTTTTAAAAAAACTATTCAAAATTTAAAGAAGACTTAAATTTAAATTATTTATTTTAAAATTTTTTAATATTTTTAAATAAATTAACTATTAATTTCACTTTTAACTATTCACTT
This sequence comes from Adansonia grandidieri, assembly GCA_038382065.1. Classification (NCBI taxonomy): domain Eukaryota; kingdom Viridiplantae; phylum Streptophyta; class Magnoliopsida; order Malvales; family Malvaceae; genus Adansonia; species Adansonia grandidieri. The sequence continues at coordinate 71,860 of JBBYHK010000012.1, forward strand.
TTAAAAATTTTAACTATATTTTATATACTAATAAACTTTAAATATTTTTAGCTATAAATAACCTATTATGTAATAAACTTCAAATATTTTTAATATAAAAAATATTAATACTTCGTTTGTATTTTATTTACTTATTGAAAATTTTAATACTTGAGTTTTGATACTTTATGAAATTTAGAGGTTGCTAATGATGAAGAGAACATTACAGCTTTATCGGGATTTAGGGAAGATGTTTTTGAATAGCCTCCACATGAAACATGGCTGTGCTAAGCTAGAACACTAGGGGTTTGGGTCAACCCCTGGCGGTTCACCATGTCAACATCTGACCCTTAGGGATAAGCTAAACTTTTGTTTTTTAATGGAAACAAAATGTATTGTAAAGAGTTATTGGAAATGTCACTTTTTTTTCTTGCCTGGTACCACTCCTGTCCTGAGGCAAGCTTTGCCGTTCTTATGGCAAGAGCCCTATAGGTACTGGAAAGTTGACTACTGGCAATGAAATGTCATATAAAGATTGTTGACATCAAAACAACGATCAGGGATTTAGCTATAGTAGACTTCTTTTCTTCTCCTTCTCCTAAGCTCTTCCATTCTTGAAAGCTTTCTTTAGCTGGCACTATTTTAGTCTTAGATTTCGGAAGTTGATCTTTAACCAGTGATTTGCACATTAACGAAAGAAGAAGGGTAAATGGTTGAAACCCAGTACGGGACCAATACCAACACCAATGCTTTGATTCAACTAGTAGCGAAGGTGCTAATTGGTATCATTCCAATAGTTGTCCAAGGGGAAAACGCTTTCAAGCTTCAGTGTGCCAAGCGAGTAAATGTCTATATGAAGGGGAAGTAGTAGGTTTCCTGGAGATAAGTTTCAGTAGATGCAAATGATCGTAATGATCTCTACGAGGTTAGTTGCAGTATATGGGAGCCTTTAGGTTTAAGCGAGTTTCGCAGTTGCCCTATCTATGTAAACCTTTCTTCAAAGCGTGACTGACCTTCTTTCCTATGCATTTCTTAGGGCTTTCGGGTATGCCATGTCGCAATCCCGATTATCCAGATGCTTACGCTGGATGGAATGCCCTTAGCAGTTTTGGCACTTATATATTTGTAGTTGGGATTTATCGTTTCTTCATGGTCATAACAATCACTTCAAGCAGTGGAAATAACAAAAGATGTGCTCCAAATCCTTGGGCTGTTGAACAGAATTCAACCACACCGAAATGGATGTTACAAAGTCCTTATGCTTTTCATACTTTGGAGAACATCCGGCTATCAAGGAGACGAGGACTTTCGAGAACTAATATTGAACCGATAAGAATAAGGGGGGAAAGTCAAGTCTAAGTGCATATGACACGAAAAGGAAATTCGATTTCCGTAAGACTTGAGAAGAATTGTAGTTCAGATACTAATATTGAAACGGATAAAATAAGGGGGGGAGTCAAGTCTAAGTGCATATGGCACAAAAAGGAAATCTGATTTCAGTAAGACTTGAGAAGAATCATAGTTCAGATTCAAGAATGAAAACCATTATCTATCACCTACTTTTTATAGTTTTTCAGCTGTTCATGAGTTTTGTGGCACTTTCTTTCAGACCTTTTCTAGGATCAGAAGGAATCGCTATAATGACTACCCCAGAATTTATCTTTCTTTTATTCATAGTGTTAATAACTTTGATTTTGTCTTACCGCATTATACTTGAAAAAAAAAAAGAAAAGAAAGTTGTATTCTAATTGGATTAATATATTTTATCATTTATTTTTTTTTTCTTGGTTCGCTTTGAGATTTTCTAAAAAGTTGTTGCTTTTATAGGTATACCAGCTGTTGGACTATACACTTTTGTTGTTTCAAATTTGAGCATATCGATCGGAAGTGAAGACTTCTCCAGTTCAACTACAATTAGTATAGAATCTTCAGATTCACTACTTTCTCATTCAGATTTAGGAGCACAAAATCC
>JBBYHK010000012.1:85315-96035 GCA_038382065.1 Adansonia grandidieri
TATAATTGTTTCGTATTCTTGTTGTATCTCAATTCAAGATATATTTTTCATAAATTGTTATAATAATTCAATTTAAAGAAAAGATATCTTTTTACGTGTTCATGTTATTCTTTTTTATATTCAAAGTATGATAAATTTATATAAAATTTTACATATTAATAATTTATTTTATATAAATTTTAATACATTCATATATTCATTTCATGTTTGTGTTATTTTTTATATTATATTATATTATAATTATTTTTTTATATTTTATATTTATCGTATCTCAATTTATTATAACAATTTCATTTTAACATTAAATTCATTTTAACTTGAGATTTTAAAACACACAAAATTATTTAATATAATTTAACTTAAATTTATATAATCATTAACTTAATTAAATATTTATTAATATTAAAAATTTTTCCAAAATTTTAGTATCTACACTTCTCTATCTTAAAATCATCCCTAAAGGCCTCACAAGCTGACAGCTGTACAAGGTTAAAAACGTAATTTAAAAAGTATTAAAGTAAAATTATCAAAACATTCGTGAGCTGAGAGAGCCTCGGAAGAAAAGAAAGGAAAGTAAAATGATAACATAGAACGGAGGGCTTTTCTTAGTAATTCTAGAACTTTTAAATTTTATTTTGTTCATAATTTTCGGATAATGAAAATTGACATCTGGATAAACACGTGCATATTTGATATGCCTTGCATGCGTTTTTTCTTTGACATTTGTTGTAGGTTTTCAAACGAACGCATAGAATGAGAAACGAGAATTAGAGCAGGGGAATGAGAGAGAGAGAGAGAGAGACAGACAGACATGAACGGAGAGTAAGCAAAGAAGATAGGAACAAGAATGAAGAATAGAGAAACGAGATAGAAAAGGCAAGACTAAGGAGTTGATGGGAGGTTACTCGGAGAGGTGGTCGCACACTATCACCCCATACTGCTCCACCCCATCAACCCCAGCAGCTATACAGGTGCAGTCTTCAATTCTCTGAGTGCTCTCCCATTTATGAATTCTTCCTTCTCTTTTTTCTGGATTACTATTTGATTTCTTGCTTTTTGGGTTTTATTTTGTTGATTACTGGATTTTGATTGGGTTTGTATAGGATTATTGAAATTTGGATTTAATTTTAAAGGGTTTCTCATTTTTTGAAGAACAAAGAATGAAAGGGTGAAGGAGAGTTATTGTCAATCCATAGTGGTGGGAGGTTAATTAGTTTAATATTAATTTTAATTTTAAAATAAAAGATTTTAGTTTTTCGTTCTTTTAGCCCTCTTTTTGGTATTTCTACTTTAAACATGAATTTGTTGTGGCTCTTGACCGTGCTTGGTTTATGTTTGATTAATGATAATGGAAACCTTAATTAAGAAGTTGATGACGTAAAAGAGGAGAATTGTTAATTGGTAAATTTTTTTCTGGGCACATGTTATTCTATTTGTATAGCTTTTGGGCGTAAGGCTGAATCAAGTCAGCCTGTGGCCATTGAAGAATTTTTTTTCCTAACTTGCCCCGATGGGGTTTAACCAGTTTCATTGTTAGAAAGTTGCCTTAAACACTTTAAGTGGTGGTGTGGAAGAGGCGATGAATTGGTTGCTTTCATACATGGATGCTCCAGGCATTTAGAATTTTGCATTATAAATATAATCTTATATCTTTCTGCAAAGAATCTATTTTCTAGAATTGTAACATAGAGGTATGGTACTATATCCAAATGATAATCATTGATTTCAGACGTAGATGCTCATGTCTCCCCTAGGGCACGAGGTGCTGAGGCATCTATCCATCAATCAACCGTTGATGCTTTTGATTTCATTTGGTTTTCATGAAGAAATTGGCATTGGTAAAGTCTTTACAACATTTATTTCTTTTGAAGATTTAGAAATTTTGGTTTCATAATCTATTTTCTTATGCTTTGGAAATTCATAATCGTGGGGCATGTACATTTTTACAGGGTAGTGACATGGAAAAAGCAACATATTGGATATTTAACAATCCTAATGCCTCGGCTTCATCAAGATATGGATACTAATAGATCAAGCAACAACACGCGTACTCCTGTTGATAGAAGATTGCTTGACGAAGCAGGGAGCGAGTCTCTTGAGTCTTCATTATACTATGTAAGATTTCTTTGATACATGTTTAGAACTAAGGGGTGTTACCATGGACAATATCAAGACAATGATAATTGCCATTTGAAATTTAATTTCCATGCTGTTTTTTTTTTTTTTTTTTTTTGGTGCTTAACTTCTACATTTAATATCTTATGTTAGGTTGAAGGTTTCTATCGTTAATGATCTTATTATATATATTATGCTAATCCATATTTCTTAATAATAAATAAATGATCTATCAGTTACACGAAAAACTTTATAATTTTGTCTTTTATTGCTTAAATTGTTTATGCTCGCAACTTAACCACTTGAAATTCAGTTCTTAGGGATGTGATTTCAGCTTCTTTGTATACCTAGAGTTCTGGCATGTAAAGGTTGCAAACTTACAATCCAACTTCTTCCCCCCCCCCCCTTCTTAGATGAGTTCAACTCAATTAAGATTCTCACCAACAATTGTAAGTGCTTGATGTATAAATTTCATGGAATTACGTGAGACTGCTTGATACTTAATGACTTTTTAAGTCAGTGATGATGGTTTTCTCGGCTTATTGGTTGTATCTCACTGATCCCTTTATCTGTTACATTTATAATTATTAGTTTACACAGTTTTTTTTTTTTTTTCTTTAGGGGTATATATGATATACGATCTCACATATTGTTGATTACCATCTAATATTCCTTGACTGGTTTTGCCCACACAATGAGTTATACTTCCTCAAATGGGTCTTCAAGAGTAGAAAAGATTCAATTCCTATCTTTTGCTTCTAAATAGAGGACTACCTCTATGGTATCAATTCGCAGCCTTCAGTGGAGGTTCAAGAAAGCTGAGATACCAATTGGCTTAGAAATTTTCTGTTAGTAGGACATGCATATGGTAAATTTATATATTATGTTGTTTAACAGGGAGTATGATCTAGCAGCTTTTTTCTATTTCATAATTTGCTTCCGCCTCGTTTGATAATTTGATTTGTCATATCTGCTTTCAAAGGTAGACTATTGCTGCGCACAAATGTGAACTCTAGCACATAACATTTTAGAAGGAAAAAACATAAAAGAATGAAACAACTTTTTGGGTCATGTTTATGCACAACTTTGAAGAAAACTAATTACGGACAGTAGTTGGATCAATTTTCCTTGCTGGTGATCATGTTAATGAATTTGGATAGTGATTATTTGCTTGATGATTGTTTCATAATTATATGCAATTAAATTTTATTGCCCAACCCGAAGGCTCGGGGTACATATTGGTTCATATCGAAAGAATCCTCAAGGCATTCTACCCGGCCACATGGTGAGCTTTGTTGCTGGCCATCTGGCTGGCTTAATTTTTTTTGAAGGTTTTTTTAATTGTTTTACCATAATAGTATTTAAAAAAAAAAATGTTTGTTTCAACACATTAATCGATTTAACCCGTCCGGAAAAGAAATTATTTTAGTAATTATTTTTAGGTTTTTAGTTTTTATTTTATTTTATTTTAAATTATATATTTAAAAGGATTTAAAATTCATATTTGATTCACTCAAAAAAATAAAATATTTTATTTTATTAATTATTTTTTATTTTTTTGGATTTAAATTTTTAAATTTTATTTTTAAAAGATGTACTTAAAAAAGTTTGTGTACGTGATTTACGGTTCAATTTAAAATATATATATATACATTTAAAAAGCGTAAAAAATTTTAAAAAATTATTTTATTAATGGATATTTTTATTTAATTTTTAAAATAATGTATTTAAATAAGTTAATTTATAGGTTAACTTGTAAATCAATTAAGATGGTATTTGATCGACTTGAAAAAAATTAAAAATTAAAATTTTTAGGAAAAAATTTAGGGTATGTTTTATTAATTATTTTTATTTTAATTTTAAATAATTTATTTAAAGTAAGTAGTTTGCATGTTACTCTGAAGTTAATTCAAGATTTGTATATGAAATTCAACTCGCTTTAGGGGCAAAAGTTTTAAAAAATAAATTTTTATTTTATTTTTAAATGATATATTTAAAGTGATAAATTTATAAATTCAGGATAGAGTTAAATTTTATACTTTATTTTAAATATAAAAATAATATATATAATTATTATTTAATAAAATTTAATTTAAAATTAATTTTTATTAATAATTAATTAAAATTTATAAAAAAAAAATACAGCGAAACGGGGCTTTAACTCTCCTAAACTACATTAAAGTAATCTCAAGGGATTAATTCACGGCTTGCCAAGTGGCAATTTTTTTTTTTTTTGCATATTCATTTGTTAATTTTTATTTATTATTAAATTTAAAGTATTATATATCTATATAAATTTTGATATGCTTATAATTCATTTCATATAAATTTTAATATGTTTATGAAATTACATCGTATTTATTTTTATACTGTGTCATACTTAAATTATTTTTTTATATTATATTTGTATCTTTTAATCAAGTCATCTTCAAAATTTTCAAGCTTAATTGATACTATTCAAGTAATTTCTAAATTTATGTTACATGTTATTGTATTCATGTTACTTTTTCATGTAATAATCATATATAACGTATTATATATTTATATAAATTTTAACACATTAGTAACTTGTTTAGTTTAGATTTTTACACATTTTTTATTCATGTTGTATTAATATTATGTCATATTTTAATTATTTTTTACGTGGTGTTCATGATATATATCATGTTATATTTAAAATTATAAGATTTAATTAATAATATTTAAATAAATTTTAGTTTAATGTTACGTGTAGCCGATTCGTGTTTATTTATTTTTTATTATCATAATTATTTTTAATACATATATATTTATATAAATTTTGATACGTTAATAATTTATTTTATATAAATTTTAATATATTTATTCATTTTAGTTGAGTTATATAATTATAATTATATTATAATATATTAAGATATAAAAATAAATATTTTGAAACGCTATTTATAAAAAGTATTCTCATAGCAATATATAAATAAAATTAAAAATATTATAATATGATTAATATTAAATTATTAAAATTATTATTTATTTTTAAAATTTTTATAAAATATTAATATAAATTATTCTGAGTAAAATCGAGACTTAACTTCTAGTAAAAGTAATTCTTTTGTAGTCATCGAATACAAATCAAAGTAAATTGTCACATCTAGCGTCGACAATGGGTCAAACGCACGAATCTTTAGATGACAGCAGATCGAGATCGAATGAACAAGGGTTACACAAGGCGTGCAGCACACGCCACCTAATGGACGCCCGCGCGACTCATTGTGCGTCATCGATCGAAGTCGCGCGATCATGATACTCGTGCGTTACCGATCGATTTCGCGCGATCATGAGTAGTTTCGGGGCCCAGATTATAATAATTGCATAAATCAAAAACCTATATTATCTGGTAGGGTAAATCGCTTGAGGACGAAACCTTGTGATATTCTTATTTTCTGGCTTGGAAGGAAGAAACCTTTGTCTCTGAAAACTATGGCCCCATTCTCGTCGCATCACCGTCTTCGGATTGCAGCGCTCAGCAGGAGACGTTTCAAAACGAAGGCTAAGCATGTAATAAAGTTGAAATCAGAAATTGAGGCCCTCAAGGGGGAACAAAAGAGCATCAGGGAAGGGCAAAGACAAGTTAAAGAAAAATTTGAAGCAATAGAATTGGAGTGCGTGGAATTGAAGAGAGAAGCTAGGTTCATAATCCAGCAAAATGCCAGAGCTCAGGTTAAACTGACTCTAATGTTTGGCATATTAAAAGCAAGGGAAACCGGCGACTTTAATGACGCTGCCAGTCTCACTAAAATGCTCCGGTTGGTTTCGTAATTAATTCAATTTTTCCCATAATTTTTTCTCTTTTACACTTCTATTGAGTCAGGCTAGCTCTAGTTCTTTTCTTCTTTTTTTTTTTCATTTTATCTCAACGTTGGTTTATTCTTTATGGCTATTGGAGTATTGTATATACATATATATATATATATAGAGAGAGAGAGAGAGAGAGAGGAGATTATTGGTTACAAAGAACTATGTATTTAGAATAAAGTAGTTTGAGACATGATCCCATTGATGATTTGCTAGTTTAATTTCATCAACTCTTGATTAAATTAGATAGTCAAACGGATAGTTAGGGTCAATCTATGTAGTTTATATCTATATTGGTTCTTTTCAAATTAGTAAGTTGTCCTACAGAAACTAGAGAGAAACTAGAAGAAAAACAGATGCGGATATAAAATTATAAACATGTAGATCTTTGTTTTTTCTTTTTCTTTTTTGTCTTTCTGAAGAATACGTTGGAGGAGTTCCTTGGTACCCTTATATCCTCTGTGTTTTTGCAACATGAATATACACTACTAGATTCACTTGGAAACACTCTTGTTTATGGCTGATGCATAGATACATAGCAGCGAAGCGAAATGATGTGCCTTTTAGTATCATCTGGTTTATTATGATGACGTTTCTGGGTCAAGTGATAGTCTTGAAGCCTGATGAATTTTTTTCTTTTCTGGTGCAGTGAAATAGTAGGAAGGGAGAAGGAGGAAAAGGAAGCCGACTGTTTAATCGCGACAATAAGCTTACTCTACTCTGCTGCTCCAAATACTAATTAAGGAATAAAATTAAGTGCTTGCTCCACCATTGACGTTTGTTATTAACGGCCATGGTGCTCTCTCTCTCTCTCTCTCTCTCTCTCTATATACATATATATATATATATATGTTTACAATCTTCTTGATGTCATGTTTGGTATGTAAACTTTCAGCTTATCACACTCCATTCTATTGTGTTCATATTTTTCTGCGTCTGACATGCAATAAAAACTTGAAACAAACAAAGTTCAAATAAACTACATACTCATTGTAGTTATGCTGAATTTATCCAAGACTTTAAACCTAACACAGCAAATCATTAATAATATGAATTGACCTAATACATTTGACAAACTATATATATTTCGTTATCGCAAACTCTCATCTAATACCGTACATCGCAATGCATTGGAAAGACTACTTAAGAATTTAGAAAACACCATGGTTGGAAATATGCATAGTAGAGGTACTTTTCATTTTTTGGGTGCTGATTCTTTCTATACTATTCCTATGTGTTCAACTCGGAAATCAATATCAGATATTAATATATATCTGACTTATATCAGAATATGTATAAGATCTAAGTGTCAATCACGAATATTTAAAAAAAAAAATGAAGAATCTATTAAACATAGCTGTCTAAGACATAATTTCATTAAAAAAAAAAAAAGACTTTTCCAAGTGAACATTGGGGAAACATCACATCAACTTTACAAAAGAAAAATGCATATGAGATTTTCAAAACCACAGAATTTCCAACACATCTTTATATCTCTAATGAAGTAGGACGTTGCTGATAATGACGAATAACATGCTGCAGCATTCATTCAGAAACCATATTCTATCCATCCACAACCAACAAACAATAGAAACCAGATGGAAAGGAAAGCAAAACTGCTTGGCAGAATAAGGAATTGGGTTGGATCTACAATACTTATCATAAGGCCAGAGCAACCATAAGTGACATGTTTAAACATTCACCAAATCAAATAAACATAATAATACTATGGGAAACAAAGGCTGAGAATCCCTCGATGGTCTGAGAAGCCCACGCCATACAAAGACGATGATTCCAAGCAGTCCTTTTCCAAGGATGGCTGACAGCAAACAAGACAACTATTTAGGAAGCCACAAGTCAGTACTACACTTAATGAAGCTTTTGGAGACGTTTATTTTCTCAGTTCCGGGTATATTGGACTTCCTCATATGGGAGGAGGGCCTTAAACCCAAAACATCTGTGTTCTTTTTTTTTTTTGGTTTTTCCATAGATATCCTCATTCATTTTACGGTCTGGGTCTAGTGCTGCTCGGGATTCGTGGCTACTCCCCACCAAGAGTGGGCTTACAACCTTACACAGAATCATATCAAAAGGCCTGTCAAAAGCTCAAAGCTGCAACATGGCCAATGACTATTCAAAGTGTCCCTATGCAGTTGGGCAGCTAAACAGAAACTACCTACAGGTTTACAAGACAGTAATCCCTTTCTCACAAATAGTTCCAAATTTGCTTAAACAAAGTTAAAATAAACGAAATTAGGAAGTAAGCAACCGCTCATTCCATGATACTCAGGGAATCCCAGATTTTGGATCAATTCCTCGAATAGATCAACACTTTATGAATGTAGGCAATATTCAACAATAAATATCAACTCTAAAACTCATTTCTCAATAATATAATGAACACAGGAAAAAGAACAAAAGGATCATTCAGTTACCATAAAATTTAAAGTCTCATGTACAAGTATATCATTCAACAACTCATGCTAAACAATTATGAAAACATAAATACAAATGAAATGAAAGCCAGTTACTAAAACTTTTATTGCAAAAGAATAAATGGAGTGACAGACGAAAGGGGGAAGTGGGAAGTGGAACAAATATGCGAACAGCCTTTAGAAAAACAGTTTAGTATCATACATACCCCGTTTGAAAGATATTCTTCTCTACATTTATTATTATTTCACAACAATACAGTTTTTCCTTGTCCAATCAAGCATCCAAGTTCTCCATTTGAATGCTGCTCTTGAGAGGCACATACTCCCCAAGATACCCACCGAGATGATCATGCAATGCACTCTTGTCGATTCCCTGATGATGATAACTCTTACAGACATAGTAAAATACACTCTGCACCAACAAGCCGACGAGATTCACAATCACCAAAACGCCAACCAAAAATCCCCCCACCACAATTCTCCCGAAAACGCTATAACTTTCTCCTCCGTGTACCACCACCGTTCCAAAAATACCGCCGATCACAGCGCAAATTGCCAAATATCCAAAAACCAGAGTCAAAGCCATCTTCGTCCTCCCTTTCAGCAACTCATAGCTCTTCTTCATCGCTGCAAGCCCGTATACCGGTTCGAGCACCGACACCACACTGGCCAAATGCCAGAGCGCTGTGATGTAAAAATGAACACCCAAAAAGAGAACCAAAATCACGATAAATGCCAATAAAGATAAAAAGGCATTCTGGGCATCAACGGCAATCACAAATATGACCAAGAAGACAATCAACAAAGCGTTGTAAACAAACATCAAGAGAGAAATCCATGTAAAAGTTATAAAAAGGCGCTTAAACACCTTGGGTATGGCTGAGATCGTGGAAGAGAAAGAGACGGGCTTTGACGTATAGAGAGATGCAACTGTAAAGACAACGGCAGCCGTTGATAAAAGAGAGAAGGCAAAGAGGAAGATCAGGTAAAAGAATTGGAAGGTTAAGAGGAGGGTCCACTCGTGACGGGTTTGGGCAGGGTTGGCTAACGGATCGGATTCGAGTTGAGCTAAGATTGGGTGGGTGAAAAGCGAGTGAGCTAAAATCGCAAAAGAGAGAGGAAAAATGAGAGATAAGGTTATGAGATAGAAGGTTTTTGGGGATCTTTTAGGGATCGAAATTGATTCCCCGAGGATGCCTGGCAAGGACAAGAACTGAAGCTCTTCCGGGGCTAGATCCATGATGTTTTAAAGGGTATAACTACGAAATGAAAAAGTTAGGAATGGAAGAATTTCAGGGAATTGAAAGAGAGCTGAGATTTGGGGTGAGCCGAAGAGGAACGTGTGCAGAATTGCAGATCTCCGGAGAGAAACAAGATGAGGAAAGGAAAGTTGGTACAACACAATATTAGGTGGCAAAATGAGGTTCTCTTTTTGTCTTATGTATGAGATTACGTATGATTATGATAATGTCGCTGGTATTTTACGAAAATAAACTATTTTTTTTTGGGTAACATAAAATTTTATATTTATTACCCAATAAAAAGTTGTCCCCAAGGGCTAGACAATTTAGATTTTGGGAAGATTGGTTTTAGGCATTTAGGACAACACACTTTATTTTAAATTAATGTTTGAGGATTAGTTTGGATAACTAATTATAAAATCTTAAATGGCTTTTTTTTATACATTTTGAGATTCGAGGTTAAAAAGATAGTTTAATTTAATTATATATTATATAAATTTTAATATATTTATAATTTATTTTAGATAAATTTTAATATATTTATATATTTATATTATATTTATGTATAAATGATACATTATAATTATTATATTTGAAATTATCAAATTTAATTGATACTATTTAATTTTTAATTTTGTATAACATGTTGTCATATTCGTATTCTTGTTATTTTTATTATAATTATATTCAAGATATTTTATATTTATATAAGTTTTAAATTGTTAATAATTTATTTTACGTAGATTTTGATAAATTTTGTGTATTCATATCATATTCATATTTATTTTTCATGTAATATCGAATTTTAATTATTTTTTTATGTTATATTTATATCGTATAATCATATTATATCTAAATTTATCAGATCTAATTGACATCATTAAATAAGTTTTAATTTTTGTTTAACGGTTGATAGTTATTATTTGTATAGATTAAATTTGATAATGTTAAACATTTACATTTTACTTTAAAAGTTATTCCAAGCAAAAAATATTTTGTATAAATTTTTTATAATAATTTTATTTAAACTTTAAATTTATTAATTTAAAAATTGATTTATTCTATCTTCCATATATTAATATAATTATAATGTTGAAA
>JBBYHK010000012.1:105692-126334 GCA_038382065.1 Adansonia grandidieri
TCCTTAGGTCAATTGGGTTTTTGAAGATTGATTGTTATTTCCATAATGGCCGGTGAAAAGACCGTGAAGAATTGTATCCCTTGCTTCAGTTCTGATTATTCGTTATGCCTTTGTTGTATGCATTTTGGCGAGTGCTTTTGATGGTTTATGATGCTTATAGGTTTACTTCTATTGACCGAAATTCTGGTTTTATGTAGTTTAGAGATTGTGGATTTCCTCGACTTTATGATCTTTAAAGTTTGAGAGTTGCCAGTAAGTATCTATGGGGATTAAGGAATTTGTTTGGCATCTTACTTATGGTGGATGGAATTGGTAGATTGACAAAATCCCATCGATACCATTATCTGAATCAACCTCGTGATACCAATTTGATTATGAGAAGCAGCACTTTCATGCGTTGAAAGTTTCCATCTTGATGTAATGTGTCAGTTATTTTTCTCGATTTTGCACCGGAAGTCATGCTCTGACCTGGATTGATTGTGATTGTGTAATCTGTTTTTTCTGAATGTTATGTGATTCTTCGATGGTATTGCTTAACCATATAATTTAGCTAAACCTACCAGCGTGGTTGTGAAGGCTGAAGATTTTGTCAAATTGGCCGAGCAGGATGTGGTATGTCATGAATTAATTATTCTAAATTTTCGTTTACCTAGAATTTGTTTTGGATGAACTCTGTTTTTGCTTTAGCAATTATTGTGCCTGGTTTAGCAACACTGGCTTCTATCTTTTTTTTTTACATTACCATGCTTTGTAGGTTCTTATATTCTTTTTATTTTCCTTTAAAATTATGAAAATTATGTGTTGGGAACAATTATGTTACTTTCTCTTTTCCATTTCACTTTATGAAAATGGGCTGAAATGAAATTTCCTCACCACACTTGTATGTACTGGAAATTCATATAAGTGAAAGAAAAAGAAGATTGTGGTTAGCATCATAGAACTTTGATGTTTCCTGTTTGAGATACATTTTAGTTTTCATGAGATGTTGTTACATTGTAACCTACAACAGAACATGGTGGGGGAAATAAGAGATGATGCAAGAGAAATGTTCTTAATCTTTTTGTTTTCTTGTATTCACTTTGAGCTTGTTTTGATGTTTCCAGCCTTCTGGAAAACTTGGAATGGCATCGGATTTGACTTCCACGATATCTTCTTCGACGTATTCTTCTTCTGGCACTAAAGGTGAGAGTCATCAAGACATGCTTGGAGAGCCTGGTGTCAATCAATCCACTAGCTTTTACAATTATTACTACCCAGGTTAGATTGTATAACAGTTCTTGACTCTGAAACAGGCATTCACACAGAATGTTAGACTCAGCATATTGATAGGTCTAATTGCAAAGGAGATTAGGTTTTTATTATATCTTCAATCGCTGCAATCCATTAGATAGTGCATTTGCATGCCAAGGTGTTTCTAAATCATGATGAAGTACATTGATACTGTAGGCTTTAAACCATGATTAAATCATGTACTAAGATTTTAGAAATTTTTATGAATTTGTCTTGATGTTTTAATTCACCCTTACAACCTCTATGACAAACAAATTCTAAAATTGCTCTCCCTAATTTCTGATTCAAAATAAAGTCTAAATGTCTTGAGGGTTACTAAATTTTTAGGCTTTAGTGTTATTATGTTTGGAATAACATATGGCCCTAAATTTATTGTGCAGATATGTCATTCTTTTTTGTTCTTTTGCATTTTGGTTTACGTGGTTTAAGCTAAAACTATTGAGCAGTTTTATTTAATTTTGTAAATGAATATTAACCGGAAGGTTTCTTTGTCAGGATATGATGGGTCATTCACTCAATCTGATGATAAGGGTTATTTTTATACTGATGGTTCACATACAGTATGTTCTTCTTCTCCTCTCATGTGGATTCCATTTTATTGCATCTTCACTTTGTCAGCAATGTGAAGTTACAAATTCAATATGATGACTGTTCTGGTTTTTATTGCATTGTTGCTCCAGGGTGTGCAATCGGAAGATGGTTCTATAGTCTACTATTTGCCTGGCTATAACCCATATGCAACTGGGGCGGTTATGGGTGTTGATGGACAATGCCTTGGTCAACAGCCATACTATTCATCAGGATATTTTCAGCCTTCTGTTTCCTATGGATCAGAAGCCATGCCTTGTTACTCATGGGATTCAACATATGCTGGAGACGTTTCAAATGGAAACTTTGATGGTTTTGGAAATGTAAAATATGGTTCGGGTACTGCTTTCGCTAAGTCGAATGGTTGCAACTTTAGGAAATCAAATGGCCTTGGTACTAAATTATCGAAGTCAAGTCATACGCAGCCTAACAAACCACTAAGCAAGGTACTTCGGTGTTTGGGTAGCAAAGCTATTGCTTGATTTTATTCCTAGTTTTAGCTGGGCTCATGTTTTTGAAGTATTTTTTATAAGACAAGAATATTGCTGCTGTTGCTTATATTGTTAATAAGAGGTTTATATTACGATATTTACCAAGATATTTGAGAATGTTATAGAGGAAACATCTATTTGAATAGTTCTTTTTGATATTGGATTAGTATACTCGATGATTTACCCCCAAAATTATGATTAATTAATACATGGCAGTACTTTCTTAGTGGACATTAGTCTTTCTTATGCTACCCATTGTCGATGTATCTGATGTTGCTCTGCAAACCAGAAGGGAAAGCTAGTAATTACTTCCTCTTCATTCTGTAATAGTACTGCTTTCTTTCTGATACCTTTCATCTCATTATATTTGAAATTATTATAGGATTTATATCAGTTATGAAGTTCTGCTTTCATGATGCAGTTCATTTTTTCGAAGTTAATTTGAACTTCATTAGACTGTAGTTAAGGGTTTTCAAATATTTGCATCTTTTTGCCTGGATTTCGATGTTTTGACTATCTGAATTCATGTTACAGGGGCCTCATTTGGGTTCCGATCTATCAGCAGGATCTTATAGGGGATACTACCCAGCTGGAAATTCTCCTTTATTTAGCAACCAAAAGCAAGGCTTTTCCCAACATAATGGTCCTATGAACTGCAGACCGAATGGGAGAGCATGGAATCACAATGATAGATATAAGAAATCCAACAGGGATGTTGACTTTGAAAACTCTGCTGAGCTAACTTGTGGTCCAAGGGCCTGCAATAGGGTTACCCCTGTGGACTCTTCTGTCAAGAAGGAAGACTTGGGACTTAATTTATATAACGATAAATACAACCTACTGGATTTCCAAACTGAGTATGAAAATGCGAAGTTCTTTGTCATTAAGTCCTACAGTGAGGATGATGTCCACAAATCCATGAAGTATGACGTGTGGTCAAGTACTCCGAATGGCAATAGGAAGCTAGATGCAGCATTCCATGAAGCAGAAACTAGAGAAAGTGAGACTGGCACCAAATGTCCTATCTTTCTCTTTTTCTCGGTGAGCTGAAAACATAGCTTTTGTAAGAGTTTCCATAACTTGTTGGCATTTCCCTCAATCTATCAAAGTTTTCTGAAAACAATTCCTGATCTTGGTTTAATTAGTTATCATTTTCGCTAGTAGTTTTATCTGACTACTATGATGGAGCCATAAGGTTTGAGATTTACTGTCTTGAATTGTAGTTAACTATAAGCTGCTTCTTTTAATTCTTATCAGTACATATTAAATCCTTTTATAGGTAAATTGTGTCTGTGAAGTTTATCCCTTATATCTGTGTATATTTATAAATGGCTGTTGCGATCACGGTACTGCTTGTTCTTATTGTATTTATTTATTTTAGACACTTAAGCATATTACTTCCTCTGGATTACTCTTTGGTCTGTAACTTTCTGTTTGGTCCCTCTGCCATCTATGTGTATATTATGAATTCTGTTGTTGTTTCTTGACATCGTTATTTCAGGTTAACGCAAGTGGACAGTTTGTTGGATTAGCTGAGATGATTGGGAAGGTGGATTTCAATAAAGATATGGACTTCTGGCAACTGGACAAATGGAATGGTTTCTTCCCTGTTAAGTGGCATGTTATAAAAGATATCCCTAACAAGGAGCTGTGCCACGTTATCTTAGAAAACAATGAGAACCGACCTGTAACTTGTAGTAGGGACACTCAAGAGGTAATTTGCTTACTTCTCGTGCTTGACAACATTTTATGTGTATGTTCAAAGTCATTGAGCTCTGTGGGTTTAGTTTCTTGCTTTGATGTGTTATGAAATAGTTTACCGGGAAGAAAGCGAGGGGCAAATAGAAGTTCAATCAACACAATGTGCAGGCAAATGGTTACAAAAATATATTAAGGACTAATGAATCCTTCTCTTCTTCTCCCATCTTCCTCCCTCTTGTCCTTTTGTTTCACCTTTTAGATAATGAATCAAAAGAATTGTCGTTCATGGGAAAAGTGTTTAAAATGTTGTAGAGTTAAAACAAGTTTGATAGTTATCGAGAAAATCATTCAGTGAACTTCTTATGCACCTTTCTAAAACAAAGATCTTGTAATTCAATGGTAGTATTGGAAAATTTCAATTTATGCAATATTTTGTTTCGTGATTGTCGTGATTGTAGATAAAGACTTAATATTATGCTTGTCGCAACTTGCAGATTGGTCTCGAGCAAGGCCTAGAAATGCTGAACATTTTTAAAGGTTATTCAGAAAAATCATCATTGTTAGTTGACTTTGAATTTTATGAAGACCGAGAGAAGACTCTTAATGCGAAAAAGATTTACAAGTCCACTACTCTGCGATACATGGAAGATGATTTGACTGTAAGTTCTCTCACTCTCCCTCTCAAACACACACATCATTGTTATTGCAACGTGGAAAGAGTTTGTTCAAATTTGTTGGCACCAATCCTAATCTCTGTCATGGTCATTAATGTCATCATGTTTATATTCATGTATCTTTGTGGTTCCCAGAACTTGTCGAAATATCCCCTCATCTACCCACCACTGAAGCATATTTAATTTTATAATTTTTTGCTTCATAGTTTGATATTGGGATTAATCTCTTGCATCCAGAAGCAAACAAAAGCCAGAGAGAGGAAGGCGGAAGAAGACTTAAGGAGGACCAAGCAAACTGCAGATGCAACAACCCTCGTCGATCTCACCAAAAAGCTATCCCTTAATGGCTGCACTAGGAAGAGCATTGCTGAAAAGAACTCGATAGCAATTACACTTCCTTCCGTCCCTGCACCATAGCCATTCAACTGTATACTAGTTAAGATCAGCCAGGGGTTCGGTTTTTTTTTTTTTCTTCAGTTTTCTGCTGTAAATTAAATTTCGGTTGCTATGCTGCCTTTCCTTTTCCTTTATCGGATTCTGCTTTTTAGTTGACAAGCAGTGAAAATAGTTTGGTCATTGACGTACCGTCTACATCAACAAACTCATAATCGTTGAATCTTGATGGAGTTACTTATTCGAAGTTTTTAACTGATAATTTTGTTTCTTTATTTTCCTTCAATGTTATTTCATTCTTTTAGTTTTTTTGATGCAGTTGATAGATAAACACAGGAGTTTGTGGTTCTCATTTTGTGGACATATATCCGGATGTCACATTTATCTCCTTTTCTTTTTTCGGATCATGCTTTTTTTTTTTCTTCCCCCTCAAAGAGAACACCTTTTCAAAACCCACAACTTATACGGTTCAAAAGGGTTGTGTGGAGTCTGAGAAACCTAGAGAAAAAGTTAAATGAAACGACAGGAAATCCAAAGTATTCTACGGACACTATCCTTGAATCATCCAAACCATTTTATTTTGTTTATGTCAGGTAATCTGATATAATCCTACTCCTTTCTCGCTCCTATTCTCAAAGCAAGCCTCCAAAACGTTAATGGACATGAATAAGCTTTATGCCGTAAATTAATATCATAGTTTCGCAAACCCCTCCACCTCCCTTAGAATTCATATGATCTAATGCTTTATCTATTATGAGAGACCATGATTATATGACAAAGGGTGGAATAGAGGAAATAGAGCAAGGGAAATTAGACTTGGATTGAAGGGGAAAATGTAGATTTTGTTTCATGTTTGCATTTGTAAAATAGACTACTTGCATTGCACAGGCAAATCAGACATTTTACCTTGGACAGATTTTCCAGGGTTGTCAAATCCTCTTGAGAAAGAAACCACAACATATACCATACAAGGCATATCCTCAAAACTAATCTACTTCAAGAAAGTCTCGATAGCTGCATGAATTGAACTAGTACGAGAACCCTGATTTGGAACCAACGAATGAGGACCACTCCAAATAGACTTCTGATTGTCAGGAAAGAGAATTCCACATAAGTTAAGGAGCATGGGATTTTCAAAGCGGAAGCGGTCCAACATCTTAGCTCTTTGTTGTCTTTCTTGCGACTCCTGTAATTATATCAACATCATCAACTCAGTACATGACCCAAATGCACAGTAGCATATTGTAGGGATGCAAAATGTATAAGTGCAAAACAGAAACCCAGAAAAATCACTAAATTGAAAATTTTGTGTCAAAAGGGAAACGGGGGGATGCAAGAAATGAACTTGGCTGTCCAAAATCACTAATATGCTAACTAAACTGCACTTATCATCCAATCAAGAGATTGTAGGTTTCATGCCAAAAAAGGAAAAAGAACAGGGGAAGGGGGAAGGGGAAGGGGAAGGGGAAGGGGAGGGGAAGGAAAAGGGAGAATAGGGAACGGAAATACCTTGATTCTCTGTTGTTGAACTACTTTACTTTCTTCCTCATTTTGTGCTGGAGTAGATCCTTTCTGATTTAGGGCTACCACACCTGACTTCTCCCCTATGTCAGGCTGAGTTTTTCTACTAGGCTCATCTGACAACCTATCTCCGAATTGTGATTGCTCTTTCATTCCACCTTCATATTTGTTCATCGTCTTTATCTCATTCTCTTCCTCATCCTCCTCTTCCTCTTCTTCCTCATCATCCTCTTCCTCATGCCTCTCTTCCATCTGGCAATACTGCTGATCAGACATCTGCACTTTCACCTTCTCTCCTTCACGGTCCACCTCAGCATCTGCATCTGGGTCCATTGATTCATCCATATTTAACGATGAATCCTCACCGTAAGGACTAGCAACGGGTGAAGATTCCTACAGTCAAGAATGGTAAAGACAAGTTAATTTTCTGTTTAGAACATGATAGGAAACTCTTTTGCTGATAAATTTAGGCTTGAACTTAAAGCATAGCAAATAAATTAGCAGTAGCATTAGCAGACCTCTTGATGGAGCTCCTGAATTCCAGTCTGACCTTTAGCTATTCGAGCATTAGCCTCACGCTCTCTCTTGCGTCGCTTCAAAACACATATAGCACATAAACAATCACTTTTATGGCGCCTTCTGCAAAATGTAAAAGAGAAAAAAAATAAGAAAAGTTTTAATTACAAAGAACCGCAATGCAGTTGAAACTGCAAAGACAGTATGAACAGAAGAGAGGAAGGGGAAACCATCGGTAACAACATACCCATGTTTTCGATTTTTCAATTTTGGTTGACCACCTTTTATCTGCATTTTCCCCTGGCTGGACAGTGCAGCATCCTCAACTTCACCACCTTCATGACCTATAACAGAGGAAATAAACAGTACTAGTATGGCCACATCTAGTATACCAAAATCATCCCTAGCTCCGCATAGAAAAACAATGGTTTAAATAAGAAGTACCAATATTGGGAGGCTTTGTCTTTGCAAAAGGACCAGAAAGTTCAACAAAGTCATAGATGTGATAAAGAATACTTATAAATTTCAAAAACTTCCACCAAAATTGAAAATAACAAAAACATAAGCAAAATTCAGCATAAGAAAAACAAAGTGCATAACTGGTAAGTAGCACGAGTCAACAATAAAACCTCACCATTTGTTCCCCTTGACTGTTCAGAATAAAATCCAGCTGCTGTCCAGTACTTCATGAAATTCTTCTTCACCCGCCGCATTAGGTCCAAGATAGCATCACCTTTGTTATTGTACTTGCAACAATTATCCCAAATGTACTGTACATCCTTAAACACATCCTCTGAATTCATGTACTTATCACCATTCTCAAGATTGTTGCATATTGTTCCAAAATCCATTGGTGTGTCTATGATATCAAAATAGTCCTTCATTCCATCATAAAAAAAAAAAGGAAAAAATCATGGCCTGTTAGACCTAGTACATAAGAATGCCAAAGCTATATGGAATAAGGTCAGACATACTGTATCATCTAAGTAAATCAGCCACATATAAAAGGAGCTGCATGACATTGGTTTCCCTACGATGAAATTTCTCTTAAGAAATTATCTACTAACTCCCTCAGAAAAACAATATCAATAGCCAAAATGCTACAAGTGTGTTGATCATGCATCCATGTAGTAATTATCTACCACCTCAAGACCTCTTGATGCAATGATTTCTTACGTACAGAAAAAGAACAATATCCCTAAGCTATAAATATAGTCAGTTACTCAAGCTTACAGGTATCCCCAGAGCTTCAGGGTTCACAGGCTCATTGAAGGGTGCAGCTGCGTCCATTTTCATCACTTTCTTAATCACCTAGGAAAAGGAAACAACAAACAACCACAATGGGTAGGAAAACGTTAATCTAGGAAGTGCATAATAAGATAAAACGGCATCAATTGTAACGAATATCAAAGTTAAACCTCCAACATACCGTCAAAGCAGAATCTAGTTCTTGTTTATTATACCGAGAACCCTGATGAGGCATCTTTACTTCTTTCTGGAAACAACTCTCACGTTCTGCTGATACAGCATTACCACTCTTATCAATATTTGAACTGCCCAACATCCTTGACGACTTAATCTTAATACTTCCAGCTTTCCTCGAGACACTACTAGAAACACCCATCTTCATATCTGCCGATGAATTAGCACTATCTTCCAGTTTCTCATTAGCCCCACCTAGTCTGTCAAGCCCCAATTGCGGGCTGCTCTTGTCAGTATCACTATGTGATGGTACATCAGATTCCAATGCTTTAGATGATGTCTTGAGCTTCACCTTTACACGACCAACTGACTTTCCTACAGCCTTATCAATAGAACCATCAGGGTTTACGCTAGCAACATTCAATGCCTGATCGGTTCCGGTTGATGAAGGAGTGTCAACTTCCATTCCAGACTCGTATTCATCATTAACAGAATTGTCTTCACTATTAACACTCACAACATTCAGAGCTGCCCCATTTGAAGCCACCACAGCAGCATTGGGTTTAGCTTTGTTTCCTTTCTTATGCCCTCTTTTTCGCTTCATTTATCTAAGCAAAAATTTGGTCTTTTCCTACACACAAAAAAGACAAGATAATCAATCACTCCAAATGTTACTTTCTTTTCAAAAATTTAGATCCCTTTCCCTCATAAAATTTCCTATTTTAAAATACCTAGAAACCCAATTCTCAAAACCCCTAGAAGTTCGTTTCTTTGTTGTTTTGGATTGTTTTCAAAGCGTTATCTTTGATGGACCATAAAAAGAAAGAAACGCTAGAATTAGCATGAACAACTAAAGAGAAAGTAAGATTTCAAATTGCAGTTTGGTTTAATCTTTGGTCTAATCAGCGAACGAGAGAATAATAGAGGGGAAGGGAGGGGCTCCCCAGCGAGCACCGAAGTTTGAAAATAAAATAATAATAATAATAATAATAATATTTTGAAAGAAATATTAAAAATAAAATATTAAGAAACAAATAAAAGGAGGAAATCAAATAATTTGTTTGGAGAAAAGGCAGTAAAATAGAGAGAAGCGTACCTTTGCTGTGGTTATAAGCGCTTTCGATATGAGTTTCCTCCGACTTGCTTTCGGCAAAAATAAAAACAGTCACCCTAAATAGCCCGGTCACCTTGTGCAACATATATATATATATATATATGTATATACACATACTAAATTTGCTGATGAATTAGGTTGGATAAAAATAGGATAAGATTTTAATATGATATTAATATTAAATATGCTTGTTTAAAGTTGGTTAGGCTTAAAATATAAGTCTCAAATTTTATTTGAACTCGTCCATATTTGTAAATAGATAGTCCAAACCTATTTAAATTTATTCATATTATATCTTTTATAATTTAATTTTTTAAAAATATATTTTTTAAAAATTTAATCTTTATTAATTTAATAATTTTTTAGTTAATTTTATAAATATAAATCATTTGACTTAAATTTTAAAGTTTATACTATAATATTATATATATGTATTGTTTATATGATAAAATTACATAATACATAAAATATAAAATAAATTTATATGCAATATAATAGTAAAATGGGTCGAGCAAGGGCTCAGAGTTTGAAAGTTGAACCCAAAGCCCGACTCATTTTTAATTGGGCTTGATATTTTTGTTCAAGCCCATTTCAAATTTAATATTTTTGTCCAAACTCTCTCAAATATAGGACTAACTTTCGGGTTTGGGTGAGTAATTCAGCCCTTGAATAGGTCTACCATACGCATAGGTTCAATTAAGTTATTTTCTTCCTTTCAATTATTTTTTATTTCACCCATTACTTAATAAGATTAATAATTTCAATTAATTTTTTTAAATACTAAATATTTTAGGCATCAAAAGTTTATTGGGCAAAATTTTTATTTACAGTAATATAAATTCTTTGGCGTTTTTTGGCTAAAATATTAAAAAAATTAACTATTTAGCATTTTAAAATTTATAATTTATTGTGCTCATTTTATGAATGGATGAAAATAATATTTTTAAATAATAATAAATAAAATTTTTTTAATTATTTTTAATGGATATTTATTGTTTAAATTAAATATATAGACATTCAATTTTGTGCTCAGGTAATTTGAATTAATAAATTGATTTTTTTGAGTCATTTATTAAATCTTGGTCTATGTTAGAAAATTAAATTTTATTTTTTAATTTAATTTTTAAAGTTAAAAAAATTAAAATGCAGGTTCGAAAAAAAATCAAATTTGAAATCAAAGATTTAAGGTTGATTTTCAAAGATTTAATTAAAATTTAAAATTAAATGTCAACTAAAATTAGAAATCTAAATTAAATAGAAATTAAAATTTTAAAATTTTATTTTTTTGATTGATGTAAATTTTGAAATGACAAAAGGAAAAAATAAAAATAAAAAAGCCTACTCCCATGCATCATCGTCCCAAGTCGTCATTTCCAATCTTTCTCTTTGTATAAGCGGAGCTCATTCAATTCCTCTCAATTTCAGCATTAAGATAACATTCCGCTATTCCTTGTTAGTAAGCAGTAACAGTATCCAGAGCTGATTTATCACTTTTCTTTTTCGTTTTTTTAGGCAGGCAGCTTTCTATAGTAACCTAACTAGTCTTTTATGCAAAGCTTAATCAAGCTTTCTCTCTACTTAATTTTGGTCATTTGATGTCGAGAAGTATAGTATTTGGACCAATGAATCCACCAAGATAGAAGACTACCACGGTTTATTAATTTTTAATAAAATAATTATTAAAAACTATCACACTTTAAAAATTAACTATTTTAAAAAAAATAAATGTACCAAATCCTAATAATAATTAAAGCTTCGGCACCTAGCATTGCAACCTTTTTCTCATTAGAGTTTGATAGGACATATATATTATTTAATTAAAATTTATTAAAAACCAATTTTTTTAAAGCAAGTTTAAACACTTAACGTTTCATCCCAAATCCTCGAAGCAAGAAAAGCAGCATCAAAACAAGTCACTCTTCAACAAAAAAGAATTACACAAAATGATGATTTGGCATAATACTATTGGTTGGAATCATAAACGACATTGATATAAAAAAATGCACTAATAATTTCTACTGTTTTCATGGCAAAACTAACTGGCAGATTCCAAAATTTACCGACAAGCCAATTTCTAGGAATGTTCCTTAAACCTGTCCATTAATTGATTCTACTTTTTGACAAAACTTTCTTCTTTCTTGTTTTTTTTATTAGATTTTTTTATCCAAAAGAAAAATGAATATACCTTTTGTACTCGGACTAAGCGTTGGCAAATTTGTTTTCAAGCTTTCAAGCACGTTCGTGAACTGAACACGTCTTCTAATAAACTGAAAGTCGATCCAAACTAAATTAACTGATGCCTGTCTTAGGAACTAAGCATATACGCTACCACCTTGACCCTCCCTTCCCAGATTTTCAATGGCCCAGGTCTACTTAATGATATACCCTCTCAATCCTAAGCATATTTTTAATAATTATATAATCAAGAGAAAAGGTTAAAGTACGACAGATCAAAGAAAATACAAGCAGAAACACAAGCTCCCCACTGAATCTTACCTTTTTTTTTCCCTTCTTTTTACTGAATCTTTTTTGCTTTTTTCTTTTCAGATCTCTTCCAATGGATTCGGCAATTTCACTTGATTTAATTTCTTTTTTTTTTTTTTATTTTGAGAGCTAATTTATCAATTTTTTAAAAAATTTTGGACAAAAAAAATGGGAAGCAACGGAGGTTCTGGAGAATCAATTTCAACTCAATCACTACTAAACCCTAGCTCGAAAAAAGCGGAGAGGCCACCGGTACTGAAGAAGTTCAAAACTATACCACCGGACGATCCGCGGCCCACACCGCACTTTCCGGGCCCACTTTTCCCCGCCGTTCGTCGCATCACCAGTATTCCTCCGTCGTCCAATCGCCGCGCCTCCATTGACACCTATGTGTCCGCCGCCAAGCACAGTAGCGAAAGCAATGTTACTGCTAGTAATCTTAATAACATTGATGTTGTGAATGACTTCTCGGATAGGGATTGGATGTATCCTTCATTTCTTGGACCCCATGCGGCAAGGAATCGGATGGTGACGGTTAAGGCAGCGTCAAAATCACCGATTCGAGGAGGTGGGGAGCGATTACTGGACAAGGTTCAGGGTAAGGTGGTTGATGAGAAGCAGCAGAGTAACACTCCTACCAACAAGGAGGAAGTGAAAAATGTGGCGAGACAAGTTTCGACGCCGACGACGACGATGACTAAGTGGAGTTCGGTGAGTTCGTCGAGCGCGAGGAGGATTCGAGGGATTAAATTGAAGCGTTATTTCATCTTTTGTTTGGTACTCTTTTTCTCTCTAGCAAAACTTTTATAAAAAGAGTAATTGAGTGTCGTAGAGGAAAAAAGAAAAATAGAAAGTCAGTTAAATTTATTGGTAGACTGAGATATTATGGTTCTAAATTCTAATAATTATTTTTCTTCTTTATTATTATGTTTGCAGATTATTTTCAGTTGTATATATCCGTTAACTTATGTAATTCACCTGCGGAACAAGGTCACAAGGCTAGAGGTAAATGTATTTATAAAGCTTTGCTGTTAATTGATGTTATTATCATTTTAGTAGCAGTAAAAAGATGGAATATTAATCTTTAAGTTAAAATAAGCATATAATTAATATGCACTAATATACTTTTTAAAATAAAATCATGCTTTTGCTACTAAACAAAATTTAATTTTTAAAAATATATTATTTTCGACGTTATCACTTATTCAAATAATTGTGACTTTCGTATCCAAATGCACTTTACATTTTTTTTTTAATTCTTGACTAAAAAGTGAAATAACCATATCAAGTATTAATCACTAGATGGAGGAATAGTTTGTGTCTTGAAACCAAAGTTCTGAGAAAATCTGGACTTTTTACTTGGTTGGTCAAATGGCAAGGAACTGGAATGGGCATAAAACTTCGAACTGGCAACTGGTTTTTAGTTTCCTAGAAATTTTACTGAAATGAACCAATTTGGCTGAGTTCTTCGTTTCCATTGGTCTTAGGAAGGCGACACCTTTTTTAGTTAGAATTTCTGTTGTTTTTCTGTAACATTATGCTATTTGATCTAGAACATTGGTTTTGGTAATTGTATATCAAATTTTGTAGTTAGTGACGTCTGCTTGCAGGAGGAGAATATTAACCTTCTTCGATCGTGTGGTGAAACCGATGCCGTTGGTAACAATGGCAACGAAGTTTTGCAGCCTGAAGATGATATTTCCTTTAAATTTTTCGCTAATGCTGACAGTAAAACAGTTGCTTTATATACTGTGGTGTTCACACTCATGATGCCTTTTGTGTTGTACAAATATCTTGATTATCTTCCACAAATAAAGAATATTTCCAAAAGAACAAAGCTGGACAAGGAGGAGATTCCCTTGAAGAAGAGAATTGCATATATGGTGGATGTTTGTTTCTCTGTATATCCTTACGCAAAGCTCCTTGCACTCCTTTTTGCAACAATATTTCTTATAGGATTTGGTGGGTTGGCATTGTATGCGGTCAGTGATGGCAGCCTTGCTGAAGCTCTTTGGCTTTCATGGACTTTTGTGGCTGACTCTGGGAATCATGCTGATAGTGTTGGAATCGGTCCCAGGATTGTCTCTGTCTCTATAAGTTCAGGAGGCATGCTGATATTTGCAATGATGCTTGGGCTTATCTCCGATGCTATCTCAGAAAAGGTTGATTCGCTCCGAAAGGGGAAGAGTGAAGTCATTGAGAAGAACCATACGCTAATTCTTGGGTGGAGTGACAAATTGGTAATTCTCTTGATTATGTACATACTTTTTTCACAAACTAATTGATTATATAAAATTTTCCTAGACAGCCCTTAAAGTGATACTGGATCCTTAATTTTGGTCTTGTAAGGGATAGATGGCTAAAGTTAAGAGCTCCAAGATAGAAAGCCTAGGATTTAGGAAATAATCTTCTTTATTGTAGGGTTCACTTTTGAAGCAACTAGCAATAGCGAACAAAAGTGTTGGTGGCGGAGTGGTTGTCGTACTTGCAGAAAGAGACAAGGAGGAGATGGAGATGGATATAGCAAAGCTGGAATTTGACTTTATGGGAACATCTGTAATATGCAGGAGCGGAAGTCCTCTGATACTTGCTGATTTAAAGAAGGTAAGATGAAACCTGAAGAACATTGTGTGGGTTGTTACCTTTATATATATTTTTTGATCATTTCAATTTTTTCCACCTTTTCTTGCTCGTTATGCAACTGCATCTGGATTTATATTGTTTCCAATTGCAGGTCTCTGTATCAAAAGCACGTGCCATAATTGTATTGGCATCCGATGAAAATGCAGATCAGGTTGCTCAAACTTTCATATTGGTCATGTCTCTTAACTTGTGTTTTTCTCTTGGGAAACATTAATCATTCTGTGTTCTTTTACCAGAGCGATGCACGTGCCTTGAGGGTTGTGCTCAGTCTAACAGGAGTGAAGGAGGGTTTGAGGGGTCATGTTGTGGTTGAAATGAGTGACCTTGACAATGAGCCCCTGGTGAAGCTTGTTGGAGGAGATCTCATAGAAACTGTTGTTGCACATGATGTGATTGGCCGCTTGATGATTCAGTGTGCCCTGCAACCTGGCCTCGCGCAGGTTATTCTCTTATTTAAATTTCTCTTTTAAATTACATGAGGTACATTGAGGTTAGCGATCTTCTCTCGTATAATTGAAGTATGTCTGGTAATTATTAATGAAACTGTGCAAATTTTGTTATTATGAACAAGGTATCATGAGCTCATTTTAGTTTGGCTACATAAATCTTGGTTGAATTAAACGGTTAAAACTATTTTCCAAGTTAAGTGCAATATTGCTTCTCTCAGCAACTCAATTTGTCCAGCGCTTTAGACTCAAGTATATTATTGGTCATCTTATTCTCTCTTTTCCCATTTGCATATTGGCTAATATGAATATTATGATTCATGTTGCTTATCTTTCTTTGGATTTTTATAACCTTTGGATGGTAGATATCTTCATAGTCCTAAGCACCCATTTACCCTGAGATTCTTTATCAATTGAAAATAAGTTTCTTCCCTTTAATTTGATTTTTAGTTTTGTGTTGTCAGATATGGGAGGATATATTGGGGTTTGAGAATGATGAGTTTTACATCAAAAGGTGGCCTCAATTGGATGGTAGGGTGTTTGAAGATGTGCTCATTTCATTTCCTGATGCAATTCCTTGTGGAGTCAAGGTTGCTGCAGAAAATGGGAAGATAATCCTAAATCCAGATGATAATTATGTACTAAAAGAAGGGGATGAACTCCTTGTTATAGCTGAAGATGATGACACTTATGCTCCTGGTCCCCTTCCAGAAGTAATTTTTCTTTTCTTTATCTATTTAACTGGAAAATTGGATGTATGCATTCAGGCAGGATTCTTGAAAGCTGGAGCATTAGTAGGTTGACAAGTTCTAAAGCTAAAATTTCCTTTACTGATTTTCTAAAACCATGTTTCTAATTTAACACTTAGTTAATAAAACGTAAATTTATGCAACGTTTAATGATAGTAATGCCTGTGTTGTCTCTTTAATCTTTTCTATTCTTTATATTAGAAGTCTGGAACAGTGGTCCTTCAGGTGCTTT
This sequence comes from Adansonia grandidieri, assembly GCA_038382065.1. Lineage (NCBI taxonomy): Eukaryota > Viridiplantae > Streptophyta > Magnoliopsida > Malvales > Malvaceae > Adansonia > Adansonia grandidieri. Next base: position 121,957 of record JBBYHK010000012.1, read on the forward strand.
TCTTGTTTGACACGCTGCATGCAGGTGCGTAGAGTTGGTTTCCCGAAAGTACCTGAACTTCCAAAATATCCTGAGAAGATACTGTTCTGTGGCTGGCGGCGTGATATTCATGATATGATTATGGTAATTTACTCGCTTATTGTTCTGAATTATACACTAGTACTTTTCAATACCCCCTTTGTTTTGCATTAGAAGACAGTCATGCTTATATGATCCGCGTACAAAGACAGCAAGGGAATTCCACTCTTATGGAGCTTAAGAAGTGATAAAAAAATTAAGAGATTGGAGTTTTTACTTTCTAGATACTCTGTTTCCTTCTCATACTCTCATCCCACTTGATATGTGGACCCATGTTTAATTTTTCAGGTTCTGGAGGCATTTCTCGCCCCAGGTTCAGAACTGTGGATGTTTAATGAGGTTACAGAAAAAGAAAGAGAGAGGAAACTGATTGACGGTGGACTTGATATTTCTGCATTAGAAAACATAAAACTTGTCCACCGTGAGGGAAATGCCGTCATTAGAAGGCATTTAGAAAGCCTTCCTTTGGAGACTTTTGATTCTGTAAGTTTTTTATATCCCTTTCCAGTTGGCGTAGCTCCAAATTACCTTTAATTTCTGTTGTCTCACTTCAGTATTTTAGTGTTGTTGTTTCTTATGTCTATTGTTTTAGTCCCTCACTCCAATTATAAGTCAACTGATTACTAACTCTAAAGGACAGATTTTAATTCTTGCAGATGAGTCACTGGAGGACTCTGTGGTGCATTCAGACTCGAGATCTCTTGCTACCCTTCTCCTTATTCGGGACATACAGGTAAGTGTTATGCTGCCTTTCAGCTTATGCAAACAAATTAGGTTACCAAAATCCTTGATTACTTATTTCTTGTTCTTCTTGTTCCTCTCTTTTTTTTGAGTAGTATTAACCAATTTTGATATAATATTGAGATAGTTTACTATATAAACCAGCTTCGTTTAGCATCTTGCGGATAGACAATACAGGTCCCAATTAACCACTTCCCTGATCTGAAATGCTAACATGACCAGGCTACCAAAATTGGAAAAACTAGAGAGTAAGAAAATAGCAATCAAGGATTTTGTTTAAACGATCTTTGGAAGTAGCATTAAGCTGATTACAAGTTGAAATTCCTAAGTCCTGACCATGATTAGTACTATTGCGTCCTTTGCGGATTGCAGTCAAAACGTCTCCCCTACAAAGATACAAAGTCAGCTTCTTTACGGCTTGCTGGATTCTCTCACAGCTCTTGGATCCGTGAAATGCAGCAAGCTTCAGATAAATCAATAATCATTAGTGAAATTCTGGACTCTAGGACAAGGAACCTGGTTTCAGTCTCCAGAATCAGTGATTATGTGCTTTCAAATGAGCTTGTAAGCATGGCACTGGCAATGGTGGCTGAAGACAAGCAAATAAATCGTGTCCTAGAGGAACTTTTTGCGGAGGAGGTAACTCTTACACCTCTCTTTTTTTCTGATGATGACTGTTTACGCAAAAAATCAAATATCGTTGTTGCTTTCAAAATTGAGAGCTACAAAATCTTTGCTGAATTTCTATGTGCCTTTTTTTGCAGGGGAACGAGATGTGTATCAAACCAGCGGAATTCTACTTATTTGACCAGGAAGAGCTATGCTTTTATGAAATAATGGTTAGGGGTCGCCAAAGACAAGAAATTGTTATTGGCTATCGCCTTGTAAAATTTGAGCGTGCAATTATCAACCCTCCGAAAAAGGCAGAACCAAGAAAATGGTCAATTGACGATGTTTTTGTTGTCATCTCATCAGGTTCTTGAACATGACGAGTAGATACCTCCTTAAACCATTGTGCTAATACTATTATCCTCCTCAACCCAAATATATTTTTCACTCACATTCTTAATTGTCACTAGAGTTGTACCGGGAAAGATGTATTCATGACACAAGTTAGGTAGAAGCCTCGATGGTGGGATTTAACCCGACAATTATTACTGTACCGAGATTGTTGTTAAGAAAATGAGATGGTTTTTGTTAAAAGGTGATATGCAGATGAATCCATTGATGATACTATCTCAGAGCACTAGGGTTTCTTTCATTTTGATAGCGATGAAGAACACAACTCACTGCACTGATCGAACTACTATGTTTTTGACGACAACATATTTCATTTTGTGCACTCTTGTGATTTAAGTCATTGCCTCTAATACCCTTTTAAACTTGCAGCAGCAGGTTGGAAATATCTGGATCAGTGTGCATGTCAAGGGAGAAAAGAATCCACGTTTACGATATTTGATGAAATACAAACCAATACAGGCACAAAATCACTACAAATTTAATAAAACTCACAACCACGCTTCACTTGCATTACAATCTTTTTCTTTTCCCCCCACATTTTAGGCATTAATTTATGCCCCATATAACATATATTTCTCCAAAATCGCATCCGATTTCAGTTCAACTATGTCAAATTGATATGTCCAACATGTCAACAACCAAGTTTTCCATCATCCTAGCCGCTACTCCAGAACAAGGTGTATCCCTGCTTCGCTGACCTATAGTTTTCCATAAATGTTAATATTCAGCTTCTCCATGCATTACAAGAATAAAGTGAAATAATGTATAAAAGAACCTACCATAACCATATAATGAAGAAACTGCGTTGTTCCTGCTAGAATTGGGTAGCTTGAGAGGGCAAGAGGAAAGTGGAAGAACAGGAAGGTTTTGACAGTTGCAGATCTCAACCATATAGCCATCAGGATCATGAAAGAACAACTGATCTACTGTAATTCCACCTTCTTCCACCACTGCTGTCACATACTCGATCTTCATATCTTCAAGTTTTCGCATCACCAGCTTCATATCTGAGCATTGGAATGAAATATGGTTGTCTTTTGGATTGATTTTCTCTTTCTTTGTTGGAGCTCTTTCAGATTCTAGCAAATGGATGCCAACTCCATAGTTGAATAACCTGAAAATAAATACCCATTTTTTTAGTTTTCAATTATAGTCACTCATAGTTGCTTAGGTAAATAAATGCACCCACAAGCTGAAACTGAAATAAATATGAACAATGAAAGCTTCAAACCTGAAGCATACGCCCCTTGAAATATGAACAATTTTATGATCTTAACAGTAAAGCAGTTGAACCCCCCCCCCCAAAAAAAAACAACAACAACAACAGTGAAGAAGAAGCAACAAAAACATCTTTAAGTTAATTATGGTCTTAAAAAAATTAAGACAAGTAGGAGAGAAACATACCAAGCTCCCTCAAACTTGAAAGAAGAAGGGCGTTTGATGAGAACAAATCCCAACACTTGTTCATAAAACCTCACAGATCTACTCACTGATTTGCAAACGAAAGAAACATGGTTCAAAGATAACAAAGGCAACGTCGTTGGTAAGTTTGGATTTGAAGAAGACAACCATTGCATCTCTTCTATTTCTCCCACATTTCCCATACTTACAAAATTTTCCCTTCCTCTTCTTTATTTTTCTTTTTTAAAAATTTCTCTTCTCTCAAGAGCTTCTCACTTGAAATGTTGCAACTTAAACTATGCAACGTATATTTACCAAATGAGTTCTATATATAAAGGCAGAGAACTTTACTATATGAGAAAAATAATGTTTTTTTTTCTTCTCTTTTTTTAGGAAAATCAAAGCCAACTGTATAATCAGAAGAATGAAATAATAAGTTAAATATTCCAAGAAAGAAGAATCCGGCCCACCTACTTGTATCATAATGAAGAGAAGAGGAAAATCTAGAAAAGGCAAATGGTAGGAGACAACACATTACCACTGTAGGACAAATATTAAAAATAATAATAATAAAAAGTTCATTTCTTTTTCAATTTTTTTGATTGTTTGTTTTATTGTTTAGTCAGATTCTGGGGTTGATCTTATCCACAAAATTGAGGCACATGCTTTGCATTTCAATTCCTTCTGTGAGTGTAATTAAGGGCTTTTATGACTAAAATGTTTTCGTACATTTTTATAGTCTGAACCAGTTTGTTTCTTGTACTTCATCAAAAACCTACAAATCATCCAAACTTTCCTTAACCTTGGAAGATTACATATATATATATATAATATAATATACAATCATTATGGAAAAGAAAGAAAGCTTTCCAATCTTAAAATATGAAAGAAAAATAAGAAAAATTTATTTGTTGTGGTTGGGGGAGTGGAGGCTAAGCTTTTCGATCCCTTTATCAGTTTTTTGCACGAAATTGTCCAAGTCACCTCACGTGGAAAAGGTTGTTCATTATATCTTCCAATGATGTCACTCCAATTATCATGCTTATAAAGATTTATTATTATTATTATTATTATTATTATTAATTAAATTTGAGGAAAACATAAATATTAATTTTAAACTAATTTATACTATATTTAT
>JBBYHK010000012.1:126434-139498 GCA_038382065.1 Adansonia grandidieri
TTATTATTATTATTATTATTAATTAAATTTGAGGAAAACATAAATATTAATTTTAAACTAATTTATACTATATTTATTTATGATATATAAAAACAAAAAAAAATTATTTGCATAGTTTTATTTTTAACAAATTATCATTTATTATGGATTTATTTGATGATAAACAAAAAATAATTAAGATTTATTCAATTTTTCATTGATCTTAAAAGATAAATAAATTTATTTAATAAATAAAAAAGAGTTAAAATTGTACATTAATTTTTTTTTTAATTTTTATGACATTAATTCGATATAATATACTCATAAAAATAAACTTTACTTGTTAATACAATTTTCAATTAATATATATATTTTATTAATTTTATTTTTTTTATAAAGTATATAATTATATGTTTTAAAGAGTTGGCCTTACTCTCTTAAGCATTTAGTTTGCTTTTAAGTACAAATAAAGCACACTAAAGGTTGACAACTTGGCATGTTAACTAACTATTACAAACCATTTAAAACATCAAAAGCTCTATAGTTATTGTTCCACATGTGCTTCAGATTTTATCATATGTTAAGCATTTATACTTTATGAAGAGATGTCGATATTTCTTGCTCTTGGATTAATTTTTCATTTCTCAATCTTCAATTTCACATGCTTTAGCTTTACAAACAATATTTCAACATTTATTCAAAAAATATTTTTAATTTGTCTCAAAACAATAAATATGCAATTTACCTTCCATGAAAAGAGCATCAAAAACTTATTTACAAGCTGATTGAAGACATTATTATTATTATTATTATTATTATTATTACCCAATATTGGTTGAATGCGTCATCTTTTTGCATCTTCCATGACTTCAATGAAATAATTAAACCCATATTTAGATACTATATATATATATATATACATATATTTATGAATTCAATATGGATTCATTCTCAGGAATCTATGTGGAAACATTTCCCAATCAATTTGGATCTTTTCCCGGATTTTCCTGAATCAGAATATCCTATACTAAAACATAAAAAGGTGAAATGTCAAGCAATTAATATTATATAAATATATATGGATTCGGATATATCATTAGAGTCTAAATATTTACTAATATTATTCTTTTAATAATAAGATCTCACTTGGATAAAGATTTAATAATATTAAATGTAATAGGAACACAAAAAACTATAATATGATATATAAAATTAATATATAATATAAATATATAAATATTCTAAAATTTATATCATATAAATTATTTATATATTAAAATTATATAAATATAAAATATTTTAAATAAAATTAAGATATAATAAAGTATACAATTGCACTACACATATGCACAGCGTATCGTATCGACAGAGATTAAAATTAAGATTTATTTTTTAAACTAAATTTTTTTATTATTTTTTATCTATTAGTATTTAATAAAATTTGATTTTAATTTAATTTTAATAATTTATAAATAAATTTTATAAATGTAAATAATATTAATAAATATATTAAAAAGATAAATAAAAAAATAATTAATGAAAACAAAACCTAGCTGGCAAAAGCCAAAAGGGTGGATTAGAAGATTAGAGTATGCACGTGGTGGTGGGACCTCCCCGTTCCAATCGTTGGCAATGAAAATGTTGTTTGTTGTTGATAAGTCTGATGACTGATGACAGATCCTTTCGTTGGCAATGCCAAAGATATTATCACAAGTTTTGTTTTGTTTTTTCGTTGATAAGCAATAGTGCTGACCGACCGACAGAAACTTAACACCAAATCAACACCTATTAAATGTAAAGGTCAGGTCAGGTAAGGTAAGGTACGGAAATAGCCCATTTTATTTTTTCCTTTGTGGGGTAGTTAGAAACTGTCCGAAAATGCCACCCACCCAATCCAAAAACCTCCACCAAAAAATGAAAATGGATTTAGATTGATTGCATTCAAGAGTAAAATCCTTGAGTTGGATACAAAATGTACGATTTTAAATTTAGTTCAAACTTAATTAAATTTTATTTTAAAATTTTAAATTTAATCTAAGTTGAAAAATTAAATTATTTGAATTTATTTGAAATTAATTTACTTAATAAAAATCAAAATAATTTTTTATATATAATTTCAAAATCAATTATTTTTTTGATTTTAGTTTAAATTCAAATTAACATTTTTAACATTAATTAATAATAAAAATATATATAAAAATAAAATATTTAATTATATTTATTAATTACTCGAGTTTAGCAATAAAACACTTAAAAACTCGACTTAATAATCAAAACCAAATTCCATTTTTTTTAATGGAGACCAAATACGTTGTGAACACGTTTATCTCGTCTAGACCATGCATCAAATCACTCACAATATAAAAATAAAAATGATTATGACAATTAATTTTTTTTCTTTATATCATCTTGATTTTGCCGACTTTGCTTTATTTACTTATTTGCAAGTAAAGTATACGTGGACGAATGGAAGAGCGGAAATGCGCAATTTGAATTTCATCCATCTATCTGTCCCGGTCAGGTGAACACGGTGTTTGACTTTATTGGATCGCACAAGTGCGTGGGCTTGGACCAAGGCTCGTCGAAAATGATTGGATGAAAAAATCACGTCAAAATAAATAATGGCAACAAACCAATGAATAAAAAACTAAATTGTATGTTAAACAGGTACAATTTTCAAATAAACGATCAATCAATGGAATTGAAATATTTAATCTAAAATAAATTAAATATTAAATATATAATTTTAATTTTAAAAATATTAAATATAAATATTTAATTTAATTTAATAATATAATTTTTAATATTTAATTAAGAAGTTAAATATTCAAATCTCATCTTTATTAAAAAAGTTTTGAAAAAAAGTTTTTACTTGTAAAATTTATTTTTTCGTCTGATTTTTTGCTGATTCAATATATTCTTGATTCTTTTGATATATTGTAGATCAATAAATTATTTATTCTCGATTGAATCGATTTAATTTAATTTTTTAAGTATCAAATAATTCATCTATAATTAAATATAAGTGAAGCCACCTGTCATGGATGGAGACTTAAAATTTAAAATTTGCGAGGTACTTAAATTTGAAAATGAACAAACTCTCAGATCATAACCACACACAAAGCTTTGAAACCTGGTTTACCTGCTACCTCAGCCCCATTCCTATTCCCAGTCCCTCTTGCGGGGCTATCCTCTCAATCTGACTTTATTACGCAATTCCATTAAAACATTTTCCTGGTGGTGACAAATTGGACTTTTTTATCACAGATATTTCATCAAATCCGACTCTTCAATCCTAAGAGTCATACTTTAACATGTTATACTGGTTTTGGTTTCCTAAACTTTCCAAGAGGTGACAAGTTGGACTTCTTGTTACTTCTTCATTTGTCTTTATTTATCTTAATAAAAAAAATTAAATTGAGTGGCGTGAATATATGTAAGTACGACATGAAAAAAAAAAAAAATTACGAGAGTTGAATTCAATGCTTTTCTAACTTCGTCCCAATCTTTTGATTTGAGAACTTATGAGTGTAAGGGGAAGATTAAAATAATTTCTCAAAGTTCCACTAAATCAAATTTTAGTAAGTCTTGAGTTTATTTTATATTTATATATTTTATTATATTAATAATTTATATTACATAAAATTTTAAAATTTTATATATATTATATATATATTTTTATGATATTTGTGTGTGTGTGTGTGTCAAACATTATCTTATCCAAGAAAAACAGAAAAAGGCCATTGTTGTAAGTGCAAGTGATATCGGAGGCAAGCCCCATTGGTCACTGTACTGAATTTCTTTCTTTTTCCCTTTTGCTTTCGGCTATAGGCTATGGCCTATAACAATGATGGTGCTTCCTTTAAGAACAATAACTATGCTTGCTGGCCTTTGGAGAATACAGCCAGCCAAATAAATATTCAAGGTAACTAGAACATGAGTAATACATTCTTGTAATGAAAAAATAACCAGTGATGTAACACAGTTTAATTTAGTATTATTTAAAACATCTACTTAATTCTTTGCTTACAGTTCTTCAACTTCCATGTTTTTACAATATTTTGCATTTTTTATTATAAGTTCTCTCCTTTGGATTTGTGAATTATGACGATAATTCATTTTAGTCCTTTATAGAAAGACAACTGACAGAAGCCTTCGCAATTGTAGGCTATGTTGCAATTGCAAAAGTGAATATTCACAATTTATAACAAAGAATCAATAGCAAAATTGATGGGAAAAAAAACTAATAGCTTAAGGCAAAACCAAGGAAATATTCACAACATCAAAATCATTACTTGAGGATTACTCCAAAACAATGCTCAAATGTCATCAGTGGAGGTAAATTCATTAAGTTTGTGAAGCACCGTCTTCTGGTACGTCCAAAACCCACAACCGTGATGTGACGTTGTAGAGTAGCCATGGTAATTGACAACAAAAATACATTTGCGGTGAAAATATATAAATCGGAGAACTAATAACCTGCAGATATTAATGTCAAACTAGAGTAAGGATCAATACTACTAAAATCCAGCTGGGATGCCGAGTGCCTACTGAAATTAGAAGACATCTAATGCCCACGGGTCATCTTCATTCTTGGCATTACCTTCTTCATCTGACGAGCACGATCTTTTGCTTCTTTCTTGCGAATCATTTCTGCACTGAGCTTTGCCTCCGCCTCCTCTAGCATCTTTTTCCTCTCTGCCTTCTTTTTCTGCAAGGCTTCTTGCCTAGCATTTCGAAGTTCTTTGTATGCCTCTTGAGCAGCCTTCACTCTCGCTACTTCAGTTTTCGATCGAGCCTTCGATTAAAAAGGAAGAAGAAAAAAAACACAATTTTAAGAATATTACCAAACCGACATATATTGAATATTTGATTCATTCCAGCTGAACCACCTGTGAGCTGAGCTTGTACCGCCCAATTAAATCAATGTAGTATGGCACAAGGGCCACCAAGCGAGTCATGTCATCCACATTGTTGGCATCAGGGAGTGCAAACTTAAACACGAGCATCTTCTTGTGTGTGCCAGGATGTTGATCTGAAAAATGCATCGAAATGAAATCCTTTCCATATTTCTCAAAAGCTTTGTCACCAATAACCTACAGGTTATGAATCACAATTGATTTTGCACGTTAAAACAACTGGTAGAGCTGCCAAGCAAATTTGAAGCAAATCTCAGCAGAATAATAAATGGTTAATAACAATGGGCCCAAGAGTGTACAGCGCGAACAAGGAACTCATAGCAGAGAACCACAAATGAACTCAATGCCATGCTCATATCATCTCCACTAAACATGTATGTGAAGATAATTGATTAGTGAATCCTAATAAAATCAGCATATTCCCCGAGTTTCTCCCACCCCCACCAAATATAATAACAAGCAGGATGATGAGTGGCAACTTTAAAACATAGATATTCAACAATATTATTCACACGCGTGCAGCTTGACTAATTTGATATTTAGCCCTTCTCCATAAGCTGTGGAGTTTAATAAGACATTCGTCACATGATTTAATAAGGAGAAAAATATTGAGGGGAAAAAAAAAGAGGGAGAGACTGAAGACCATGTGGAAAATCTTTACGACAAACTGTCACAAGTTCCCAGCCATTCATTCAACAATCTAGAAAACTCCCGCTTCTAATCACCAGCAAATTGATGAACCTAAGGAGAGGAGGAAAGAAACGCATTGACCTTAAGAAACTTAGGAAACTAAGGAAGAAGAAATCCTTGATAAAATCTGATCATGCAAACTTCTCCAATACAAAGTGAAATTAGCAGCAAATTTAGCAGCAACTTATGATTTAGCTACTAATGCAGCAATGTTCTATCCATTCCATCCTACTACGACATATATGTGTTCATACACTAATTAAAGTGGCTGTTCATCATCAGACCCTTAACACATAAAATCATACAAAATCCTGTCAAATGGTTTCAACTAGCCATTAACTATTGCACACAACTCAATTAGGGTTTAAATATGTACAGAAGCCTCCTATCCGTGCAAACAAAATACTAACAACTGAAAGGGTTATGAATTCCACCACCGGTTTGTGTACTGATCTTTTCAAATCAATCCATCTTTATGAATTTTCAAAAATAATCAATCAAAATATGCAAATAAACCTATCAACTCAGACCAAGTGTTATTTACTTTAGGCTTAATGATATGTTCTTAAAAGTATTTCCCCACAATCATAAGTCATTAACATCAGGTATTGTTTCATATCAGCACTGACTATTTGAAGTTTATCCGCCTTATTTTTTCTACACTTGCCTCTGAATCTGATGTGTCTGACTAATCTGCTAAAGTATCCCGACGCTTAAACAAGAAAATCCTACTGCACTAAATAATCACTTAGTGTGTGAGCACAACTGAGCACATAAAAGATTATCTCATAAAACTACATGCTTCAATATTCAAGCCATATGAACCATGCATGTAGCCTAAAGAAAACCATAAAGATCTAAGCAAACGAAAAGCTATAATCTACCACTATCAAGTGATCATCCGCATGGCAGAAATAAAAGATAACAAATCAAAAGAAGACTCAAACCCTGTCACAAGGAAGCACCTAACTACGCTGATGCATTAGTCCCCTTAGAAATCCACTTCCTTCACCAATCAACCAAACGCTCGTAATTCAAATGAATAACATGAGAAATCTAAATTAGGCAACAGATTGACAGATATAATATTCCATTAAATCAAATCAAGATTCAGAGCTATACAAAACAATTAAATCAACAGAAATCAAATGCTTGATGAACCAACCTGCTCAAGCACAGCCTCGGTAATCAAATCCCCAGCAACCTCCTTCGATTCAGAAATCACTGAGAGTTCCTCCGCCACCCATTTCCTCCCACCAGGATTCGTCACCAACCCCGCAAACCTCTGCAAATCTCTAAACTCTTTTTGCATCCCTTTCGCTGCCTTCTTCTTTGCCACCGCAAAAACCACCTGGTCCATCGCTTCATCATTCATATAAACCTCAAAAGTGATCTCATCCTTAGACGGGACCACCAAATTAAACAATCTTGATATCAAATCATGTCTGCTCTTCAACTCCATCGTTGCCAGCAATCCCAGGCAGTATCTTCGTCCGCTGGCATAGAATTTGAACATGTTTTGCCCCTCTTTTAACACTAATGGAGAGTCCTCCCCTTCTCTCACACCCAAAAGACTAAAATTTTTCTCAAAGGTCGACCCTTTCGTTGCAAATTTCGCTACCCATTTCAACACAAGGTTTTCGTTTTTATGTTTACCGGCAAAGTAATTGATTATAAAAACAATCAAGAAAGACCCACAGATAATCTCCACAGTATAGGAATTCTTCGAAACCATAGCGTTTTGGGGTGTTACGGTTGTTTTTGCATCCAGGTCATCAGGAGAGGCATTTTCAGTAACTTTTGGAGGTTCAGGTGACGGTTGTTCGACGGGTAAGCCCTCGAATTCGTCCTCATCCCAGTGCTCGAAAGTGGCAGTGGATGCCTTTTGAAGATCCGATAGGGGCGGAGGATTTGAAGTGGGAACAGGGTTCGGATCGGGAGTTGTTTGGGTTTCAGGATCTGGGGTGGAATGTGAACCGGACTGAGTTAAAGGAGGCGATCGGATGGAGTGGTGGTATAAGGATTCTTCTTCTTCTTCTGATTCGACAGAGCCGTCGTCTTCGGCCTCAAATCCTTCGAAGTGAGAATCAGCGAGGACATAAGAGAAAGAGAGATGGGTGATCAAAAGAGATAGGAGAAGAAGCAAGGGGAAGAAAGAAATGGATTTGGGTCTCTTCATTTGGAAGTTGGGATTTTCCTTTTCTTTTGTTATTTTAGGAGAGAAACAAACAGGAATGATTTTGTTGGCGGGTGGGAAGCCTGATGTACAGGCTGCAGGAAGCGTTAAGGTGGTGGAAGAGTTTATTATTTGGAAGATGGCGGGCTGAAGTGATGAAGGAAGACGGTTCGATCATTAATTTAGCACTAGATTTTTTTTTTTTTTTGGTTAATATAGTATAGCACTAGATAGAATTGACGAGTTTGTTATTATGCATTAAATACCATTTCATAAATTCAATTTAGTTAGTAGTTAGTTTGCCTAATATCGTAATCCAAGTTATTGTGGTTGGATTCTTTTTCACCAATACATAATCAGTTTGCATAAAGATCGAAAATAGAAGTCAAGAATCAAAGACAAAAAGCGTGTTGCCAATCTTCTGAACATCAAAAAGCTGAATCAAGTTACACTCTGGAATGACTGCAACATTCAGCACAACCAGATTTTGCAGCATCAGATATAAATGTCATTGACATACATACCCTCATAATCTAAATACTTAGCGAGTTAGCCTGACATGCACAACTTTTACCTCAATTATTTTATCTCCAAAGTTCAATTATTGGATTATAATTAGACAGCCATGCAGAAGTTCTTTTTTTTTTCCCCCTGTTTCATTTTTGAGAGTCACCCAGGACTGAAGAACTGACTAGCGAACTGAATAGTACACCATTTACTCCGGAAAACCAGATAGATCATCATTTTTATTTTATTTTACTTTTTTTTTTGCTTAGACGAGGCTGAGACTTTATTATACTCTCATTGCTATGTTAATGTCTTCCGTGGGTTTGCTTACAAGGCTGGAGGAGGAAAGACTTTTTATCATCGTCGCTCTTTGTTCTTCGTTGAAAAAGTGCGCCTAATGTCTAACAAGGGGTGGGCTTCCGTGTCCGTTTAAGGCCTCCTTTACCTTCAGAAAAGCGCTTAATGAAAGCTTCATTAGAATTCAGAAATTCCGTGGCCATACTGATGTCGTTGCAATACTTTTGTCCATATCGAGTCAACCAAAGTTTGGCTTTTTTTTTTTTTTTGCTTTTTAACTCTTGCAATATTTAACAAAAACTATTAATTAACCCAAAATGAAATTACCATGACTTTGTTGACGTGGGAGATACGGTCGATAATAACAATATTACAAAAATATCTAATATCTTTTAATTTTTATATAATATATTTAAAAAAATTATCCCTCACTTAAAAATGCAGCTTATTTATATTTATATTTATATAGGGCTTTTTTTTTTTCTTCCTGTAATATTTACGTCCAAAGACAAACAAGAATTTACAGCCACAACTTTTCTTTTTTCTTTTTTTTTTTTCTTTTTACCAACTCATTAAAATAATAATATTTTTTTTTTTACAATTTTACTATTTCAATTAAATAAATTCTTATATTTTTGTTGCACGTAACCAATCATTAATTTTTATTTTTTTAAAATAAATTTTGAATTTTTATTTTCTACATAAATAAACTCTTCATCTTCAATTTACACAAGCATAAACTCTTACCATAAATAAATATTCAATTTGAAATAAAATTTTATTGAAATATAAATAATATATTGACGTTTCTATAGGATTTTATAAGAAAAATAACTATAGTTCAAATACTTTCTTAATATTTTAACCACTTTAAAATTTGAACTTTTCGTTAATCTTGTACCAATTATAGTAATGGACGGTGTTACTTGCTTGCATCATCTAGTACTTTCATTTTAGAAATTTAAATTAAAAAAAATACTAAAATTTTGTGGAATTAATTGATAGTACATATTTTACCAATAATATATTGTTTGTACAAGTCAATTAATGAGTATTAATTTACTACCTAGTGCCCCTAATTTTTAAAATGCGACCGTACATTAGTGAATATAATAGCTGTGGCATAATAAAAATTATAAAATTTATGTTATATTTTATACGGTACATAATATTCATATTATTATTACATTTTTTTTAACATTACTAAATTTACATTTGTGACAACCAACATATATCAAATAATGCCTAAGATATTTATAGTCACGATAGTACAACTCCGTCCTAGATGAAATCCCCGACCAGAATTTATAACTATGCTAGTGCCCACATTGATGAACTCCCTTCTCTCTCTCTCTTTCTTTTTTTTCCCTTGCTAGTATTTATAATAAAATGTCAGGTGCACTAAGGCACTTTTTGCCAATTTTTTCAACTCAGGATGCTGCGAAACAACCGTTCGGCTCCCCCTTTTACTAGTTAATAATTGTTGAATGGCAGTCACGACCCTGGCTTGTTCCATAGCCTCGCTATAATCAGCATTGAAGGCAAGGTTGCACATAAGCTTCAACCCATGCAGCTGCTGTTTCCTTTCTCCATCTCTCAATAATTTCACCAATGGCTCTACAGCGTTGAGCTCAATCATCCTCTTTGAATGCTCTTTGCAAAGATAATTATCTTCGCAGACAAACTTTTGTAAAGCAACCAAGGCTTCCGTTGCTACTTCCTGATGCCCACTGTTAAGCCGTGACACCAAAACACTAATTACATGATGATTTTCTCTTTCTATAAATATTCTGGCTAAAGACCCAATCGATTTGATGGCGAGAACTTGCAGGGTATGGTACTCGGATTCTTTGATCACCCTCAACAGCGGTCCAACAATATCCTTTGCACCGCGAGAGTTGGTCTTGAATGCTTTGCATCTAAGATCAATATTATATTCAGCTGCAGCAGTAATTTCCCTTATAATAATCAAGCAATACTTTAATTCACCGTCTTCCGCTTCCTCCAACTTATAAGCCAAGCAAAGCATTAATTCTTCCATCTCCTTTGTCATCCTACTGTTTAATGTACATGTAATTGTAGTTTCTGTAAGCATGCAAGACCAGGCCGAAGGAATGGATGAATCGTAGGTGAGGATTAATTGAGGGAGTGAGAGAAAGATTTCATTGCAGACGCTACTGAAATCAGGGTTGTAGATGTTAAGAAGCCGGTTGGTGTCGGCAATGCAATCTTCTAAATGGAGGTGTAGATGGAGGAAACTGGTGTGTATAGTGGCACGGAAGGGTCGGTAAAAGAAGGTTTTGCGTTTACACTTGCAGGCTAAGGATAAGGCCTCCTGAAGGATCCTGGACACCTCTGAGATAACAAAGTAACAGAGAATTGGGGTCAAGTATAGCAGTAAAGGCTCCAAGGTGATGTAGCCGAGTAGAGTTTGTAGCATTTTCGAGAGGTGATAAACTTGCTCTCCCATCTTCCTACATTTTACCCTGAACAACTTGGCTTGATCAACCGCTTCGTTGAGTTGGTTCGCTAGTGTCAGATCCTGCAAAACCTTCTCGATTAGCTTCTTCTGCACCGATCTCATCGTAGCTGATGATCAGCTTCCTAGTAATTTCAACCACTATAATTGCTTTCTTTTCATCTCTTTGTTTGTTGCGCTTCACAAGCAAGCTTTATTATAGAGATAAGGTGCATGAAGGATTTCAATCGAAACCCCAGTGAGCTCAACGCGGTTAACTGCAGAAATTTCACTGCAATGCTTGTTACTTGTTTGCAAAGTTTGTTCTAGTCGCGCGATATCGCTGGGATAACCCAACGATAAAGTTCCTGGAACGCCATTCTTCAAAACTTTTTTATGATCCGTACAAAGGGAAAAATACAAAAATTAGGATTGATATATATATATATATATATTTACTTTAGAAAATTAAAAAGGGTCTTCCTTTGATTATTTAATTCATGAAGTCTTGATAAGAGCGAGATTTATTTATTGAATTGGTGCAATCAATTGGATTTATTGATAGCTGGAAGCCAAGAAGGACACTATCAATTGGATTTTCACAAATTCCATGTCTTCTTTTGACCGTTCAGTTTGGACTTTCGACTAAGAAACAAAAGCGATGACAAAAATTAGCAAATGGTCCTATCTGCCAGTCTTTGGGCCATATCTAACCCACGTAAAATTTTGGGGGTAAAACCCAAAACAGTAAAAGACCCGAGATGGGGATGGCCCAAACAATGTGGAAAACCGAAAAACGCTTTAAAAAAAGTTGTTAGAAAGTGCGTTGATTATATTAGCTAGCAGTATGTACAAACACTATTACATTTTCACAGACTTTATCTATAATATGACCGAATTCTCTTCTATTCTCTTTTTTCTGAAATGGTTCGACAAAATTTTTCACCACCAATTTAAGCTTTTGTGCAATCTCCTTGATTACTAGCCTTCTCCTAGATAATCCACCGATTTTGGTGCCAGTTGCCGAATCCTCTTGGCCTTGACTGGAGGTAGTGCCCCTAATAATCTCCTTTTACATCTCATTACCATTGGCGTTTTGTTTCACCTTGGAGATTTACTAGCCTTGTTAGACATAAGGTAAGCCTTTTGAGCATTGACTTCATCTGACATCGTAGAGGATCGACAATTGCTTTACGTCGTAGCAATGTTCTTGCTTGTCAATATGATTGGATTGGAGTTTGGAAATTGCGGGGGAGACCAATTCTTCTAACTCTGGATGTTCTTTAGCGACTTTGCGACCTGTTGTCCCAAGAGCAGTCAGAGCTCCAGCTTTTTATCAAAACATTGCTATTGCTATCATGCTGGGCAAGGAAGCAGATCAGAGCTAATCCATGCCGCTGTGACTTTTTATCTCCACTAATTAGTAACTTCATTAACGATGGTACGCCGTTGAATTAAATTATCGACTTTGAATGCTCCGAACGAAGGTGATTATCAATAAAAACAAACTTTTGCAAAGCAATTGCAGCCCGAGTCACCAAAGGACTAATTATTCGCCTCTCTTTGGCTGAAAAAGACCACGCTAATGAACCAATGGACTTGATTGCAGGAACTCTCAGTTTTGTGTCATCAAATTCTTTGATTACCCTCAATAGCTCATCAACAACTGCCTTTGCAGCTGGAGAAGTACTCTTAAAGGCCGCATGTCTAAAATCATTATCTGACTCAGCAATAGCTGTGATTTCCCTTATGATCATTAGGCAATTGTACTGTAATTCATCTGGTTCCGTTTCCACCAACTGAGCCAAGCATAGCATTCCTTTTGTCTCCGTTAATGTCCTACAATTCGTAACACTCCCTTGAGCAAGCTTCCATAAAGCCTTCAACCATCTGATCTTCAACTTCTGCGTAGATTGTTCAGATGACAACAAGTTTACCCGTCGCCGTATTACATTCTCTCCAGTCAAGTCGTATTCTTTCAACTCTGGCTTATGCTCTGCAATGCTGGCAACCAAATTGGCCGCTGGCATTTGATCCC
>JBBYHK010000012.1:143301-171679 GCA_038382065.1 Adansonia grandidieri
TGCTTTTCCGCCTCTGAATCCAACATCATCTCGGGCACAGTTCATTTCAATTGCCCATCACTTATTTGATTGCACAAATTTTTTAGTTATGAAGTTTTATCAATTTATATTATAAAAATTAAATATTAAATATAATTATATTATTAATTTTTTATTTTTATTTTAAACTTTTTAAATTATTCTAAATACTTAAATTATTCTAAATAATTATATTATTAATTAATTATCAACATCATATGCATTTGTATGAACTTTCGGCGTAATTTTTTAATTCACTGTTCCATCCTGTCTAAATTTAAACGCAGGAACAGGAGTCCATTTTTTTTTTGTTGCATTTCTTCAACTTTTCATTTTTCCTTTTTAAGCACTTTAGTTTTATTCAAAATAAATTTTGCTTTCACTAAAATTAGGCACTATTTGATAAATTGATCAAATTGAATGTTGAAAAATTAAATATTGAAATTTTAGGATTGAATTTATAATTATTAAATTTATATTGTAAAAAATTATTTGATATATTATTAAAAATTAAGTATTAAATATAATTATATTATTAGCTGTAAATGTTAAATTTTAAAAATTATTAATTTTATATTTTTATTTTATTAACATAATATTTTTATGCCATGAATTATTATTCGATATACTACAAAAATTCAACAAATATAAATAGTAAAATCATATGTGTCTCATTTATTATTATTTTTATTTTTATTAAATAAACTTGGGAAAAACATGTGTCATTGCATTGGTCTTGTGAAAGTTTTACACTTCATTGAAGGTATATGAAATTATTAATTTTATATTATTTTGAATAGTTATAGATAAAAATTTTAAAAATAATTTAAATATTTCACCTTTTGTAATTAGAAAAATAATTTATTTAAATGTAAATTTTTAAAAAATAAATTAATTTAACATATTTTTTTTAGAGAATTAACTTAATATATTTTAAATTAAGTAATAAGTATTCATATTTTTCGTTAAAAATTTTTTAGTAAGCAATTTTTAATATGAATTACCAACGACATTTAAAACAAACCGTGGAAAGTTTCTTCTTTCAATACTCGACCTTATTGTTTATTTTTTAATTAAAGAAAAAATGCAGGACATATAGGAATTGGTGGGTGAAAAAGAGGTAAAAGTTTACTATAAATTTTTGTATTATGATAAATAGAATATTTTACGTTCTGTATTATTGAATTTAATATTTTAATTTTTATATTTTTTAAATTATAACAAATAAAAAAAAAATAAATGGTATTATAAAAAGCTGTTAAAACATTGATAAAATATTAAAATATTATATGATGTGAAATTTTAAATTTAATATAAAAATGTATTTGAGTTTAGGGCTAAGTTTTGATATTTTTTATAAAATATATAATTTTATATTACATAATATATTAAAATTTTATCGACATTCAAATGATTACTTTAGTATTATTAACTATTTTTTATTTATTATAATTTTAAAAATAAATAAACTAAAATATTAAATATAATAATATAAAAATATAAAAATTAAAATATTTTTTTGTATTATAATACAAGGACTCCTAGCCGTCAAATAGATTATCATTTCCTTTCATTTAATTTTCGAGTACCCTTTTTCTTCCACTTTTCATTTCCCTTTCTAAGCAACTTCGCTTAATTTTCTCTTGTTCCCCTTTTCTTCTGCCTTTCCTTTTTATTTCTGAGAACTTTATTTATTTATT
The DNA here is from genome assembly GCA_038382065.1 of Adansonia grandidieri. NCBI lineage: Eukaryota > Viridiplantae > Streptophyta > Magnoliopsida > Malvales > Malvaceae > Adansonia > Adansonia grandidieri. Next base: position 145,020 of record JBBYHK010000012.1, read on the forward strand.
TTTGCTTGCTTTTATCTAAGTACAAACGAAGCATTAGGGACAGTCATGAATAGGGATCGACAATGACGTAGTTTACAAGTTAAGGAAATTGGTTCCGGTAATACTTTTCTGATTCATATTTTTTATTCTGCATTTTCATGTTAATTTTTTATAATAAATATCGATATATTTTTTTGTTACAGTATTGTATATTAAGCTTGTTGCACTAAAACAAATCTTCCAACATTAAATGTATAATTATAGTTCAGTATCATTAAAATGATGATCTTTTTAAAAATATAAAATTTATTTATCTATATTAATATTATATATAAAGTCATAAAAATATTCTTTTGAATTAATAAAAATAATTATTATTGATCATTAAAATTTTAAATTATCATTATAAATTATTTTAAGATAAATAAGACTTATGTAATTTATAAGTATGAATTTTAATTTTCTTAAATATGTTTTAAAAATAAATTTATTTGATAATAAATAAAAAAGAGTTGAGGTTTAAATTAAAATTTTTATTTATTTTAAAAAGTAAATAAATTTATTTGATAAATAAAAAAGAATTAAAACTTATACTAAAGTTTTCATTTTCATAATGTTAATTTTACGTTAACATTAAAAATAATAAACTTGTATTAATTAATTTGACATAATTTGCAACTTTGTTAATGCAAATTTCATTAATGAATATTTATTAATTTTATTTATATGTAAAATATACTATAAATTAGTCCAAAATTCATAAAACAATGAGAGTTCATGTGTGACACACATGAAAATTAATACTAATTATTTATAAATAGTCTATGTGATTTTTCTACAATTATAATTATAAAAGTTACTATTATATTTATTCATCATTTACTAACTACTTGAAAGCTTTTATTATAAATTTTATTTAATACGATTTTCAATCCAAAAGTATAAACTTGAAAACTTACTTGTAAATTAACGGGATGAATTAACGTATGTCCGAAACATAAATGTATAATTACTTATAGATGTTATACATATGATGATATTTGTAAAAATTACTACTATATTATTAACCAATTACTACTATGTTATTCATCATTTTGTAACCATCTAAAGACTTTTTTACTAACAAAATTTTTTATAATAAATTGTAAGATAACTTATTAATTTAATGTAATTTCAAATCTTAAAACTATAATTACAATTATGAATATAAATAATATTATATTTGTAAATGTATGAAGTTTGTTTTACCTTTTATTAATGTTTTATATAAAGTTTTACAATTAAAATTGTTGATTTTACTACTATTTATTGACCATCACTACTGTCTCATTTATCATTTATTAATTATACTAAACTTTTTACTATGAACTTTACTTTGACGAGTTTTTCAATTTATAAACATACAACATGATGATTAAATTGTGAATTAACTTGATAAGTTGATATAATTTTAAATTTTAAATTTTTTATTACAATTAGTTGTTACAAAGATGATAATATATTTGCAAATGTGTAAATTTATTTATTTTTACATTTATTATTAGGTTATGTAAATTTTTACAATTACAATTACATAATTTATTATTAAATTATCTATCATTCAGTATTATATTATCAATCATTTACTACTATGTTGCCCATCATTTACTATCTAAAAGATTTTATTTACAAATTTATTTTAATAAGGTTTTTAATCTAGAAGCATGCAATCATTGTGAACTAACATGCTAAGTTGATATAATTTTAAAACTTTTTTTTATCAACTTTAAGATTTGGGATGGGGAATTTGAGTTGAATGATGATGCATCAACTATTGAACCAAATGCTTAGGCGCTATAACGATTATGGCATTAATAAAAATATCATTCAAAAATCTTTATCATTTATTAGTAGATTATGTAAAATTTTACAATTATAATTACAGAATTGATAATTATTTTACTTGTCAAATATTAACTATCTGAAATTATTTTACTAATAATTTATTTTAATAACATTTTCAGTGTGGAGCACGCAACTTGGTGATAGAGTTCCCTCCTAAGCACTTCCTTACCAAGCAAGTTCTCAAGTATTTCCCTGCCAAGCAAGTTCCTACAAGGGATGGTTTACAAGGAAAAAGAACAAGCTGGCACTGTTTAAGTATCTGCAGCAAAGAGCAGAATTCCCCGTTGAAATATTTGGTGTCGTTTTTGCTTATAGCTTATTTAATATTTACATCCCCGAGTCCCAACAGCCAGCACCTTTTACTCATGGCGAGGGGAGTCTCTTTTTTGTCTTTTGTGTAACATACCAAAGAAGCCTACTAATGAGTATGGTTTCAAAGGTTGTAGGATTTCTTGTAATTCTGCTGAGAAATGCTTTTTTAAATGTACTGAATAATAACCGATTATTAACGTATTAAGAAGTTCTTGTTTATTGGATCGAATAATTTTTTTTCTGCCTGAAGTACCTCACAATTTATGACAGCATTTTGCTTAGAAATCACCATATGCTGAAATACATTAAACACTTTCTATGACATTCCTCTCCTAATGTCTCCGACTTCACATTCCTATTCATGTAAATTCTATAATCTGGCATCTCATCCAGTTAGTAGCTATAATTTTTTAAGTTGCTAAACAAAATCAATGACTAGAAGATGTCCATTTAAAAAAGTTTTGAAAAAATTAAAGTCTGAAGAAAATCTTTATTACAACTTTTCTTTTTCTAAAATGAAAGAAATAAAGAAATTTTCAAACAAAAATAAACAAGAGAGTGGAAAGAGGGAGAGAAACAGGGAAAGGGAAATAGAGAAGAGTATTATTAAGAGTTTAGACAAGTGAATTCGTTGAATCCATAAAAAATTATTTGAGAATAAGTTTTGATAAATAAAATACTTACGGTACATCTAGTTTATTAGAATAAAATATTTATTAAGTGAAAATAAAATTGATTTAGAATGAAAATAACAATTATAACTTGATTTAGTAAAATAAAAAACTACAGGATTTGAATATTTGGAGCAAGTTTTATTACACCCAAAACCTAAATAGCCATTATGTGAGCTCTCTTGAATAAGAGACTTACAATGGACCCCTCTTATTCCACCCATGATTTACCCAAACTCTAGCGTCATGTGAGCTCGTTGAATTTGAGTCGAAAGATAGATACTGAAAAACAATGCTTCAAGAAATAAATGAAAAGTACGAACCAATAAACTTTAAATGAAAAAAATAAAATTAAGGAATAAGATTAATTAAAAATTAAAGAAATATTAATGGAATAAATAATAAATTTTAAAATTATTAGGGGTCAAATGATAGTTTTATATGTCAAGCTTTACAAAGATAATTTAGTAAATGATGTGCATGTTACGTATGTTTATAAAGTTGGGACGAATGTTTATTTTTAATACTAATGAACTATAATTGAAGTAACGTCAAAATTGAAGGACCTCAATGAAATTTAATCAGGAATTGTGATTATGAACTTCTACTTGCTCTCGATTTTCTCTAATTTTTTGCTTCTAGTTAATTTCTTTGCTATTTTTAATATTATTATTTTTTATTTAAACTTTAATTTCTTTTTCTTTTGACCAATTGGGCTAAGAACCCCAAAAAAGGGATAAAAATTAGACAATGGTCCTATCTGCCAGTCTTCGGGCCATATCTAACCCTCGGAAAATTCTGGGGCAAAACCCAAAACAGTAAAGAACAGAAATGGGGGTGGCCCAAACATGTGGAAAAAGGCTTAAAAAAAATGGTTAGAAGGTTTTGTTGAGTATATTAGCTAGCAACATGTACAAACAATAGTACAATTTTACAGAATTTATGTATGATATAACCGAATTTTCTTCTATCCTCTCTTTTCTCGAACGGTTTGACAAATTTTTTCACCACCAGCCTAAGCTTTTGAGCAATCTCTTTAATTACTAGCCTTTCCCTTAGGTAGTCCAATGATATTAGTGCCAGTTCCATGCATTTAGCTTTCAGAAAGTGCTGAATCCTCTTGTTCTTGAATGGAGGTAAAGCCCCTAATATTCTCCTTTCACTTCTCATTACCATTGGCGATGTTTTGCGATCACCTTGGAGATTTACTAGCCTTGGTAAACATACGGTAAGCCCTTTGAACGGTAATTTCAACTGACGTCGTAGAGGATCGATAGCCACTTTACTCCGTTCCGTAATAAACTGTTTAACGCCTGGTGAACTGTCTGATTGTTCTTGCTTGTCAGTATGATTAGACTGGAGTTTGAATATTGCGTGGGAGACCAATTCTTCTAACTCTGGATGTTCTTTAGCGACTTTGCGCCCTGTTGTCTGAAGAGCAGTCGAAGCTCCAGCTTTTAACAAAACACTGCTATTGCAATCATGCTGGGCAAGGTAGCAGATCAGAGCTAATCCATGCCGTTGTGACTTTTTATCTCCATTAATTAGTAACTTCATTAACGATGGTACGCCGTTGAATTCAATTATCGACTTTGAATGCTCCGAACGAAGGTGATTATCAGTACAAACAAACTTTTGCAAAGCAATTGCAGCTTCCATTGCAACTTCGTGGTCCGTATTCCCCAGCCGACCCACCAAAGGACTAATTACTCGACTCTCTTTGGCTGAAAAAGACCACGCTAATGAACCAATGGACTTGATTGCAGGAACTCTCAGTTTCGTGTCATCGAATTCTTTGATTACCCTCAATAGCTCATCAACAACCGCCTTTGCAGCTGGAGAAGTACTCTTAAAGGCGGAATGTCTAAAATCATTATTTGATTCAGCAGTAGCTGTGATTTCCCTTATGATCATTAGGCAATTGTACTGTAATTCATCTTGTTCCGTTTCCACCAACTTAGCCAAGCATAGCATTCCTTTTGTCTCCGTTAATGTCCTACAATTCGAAACACTCCCCTGAACAAGCTTCCATAAAGCCTTCGAACAGCTGATCTTCAACTTCTGCGTAGATTGTTCAGATGACAACAGAGTTACCAGTCGCCATATTACATTCTCTCTAATCAAATCGTATTCTTTCAACTCTGGGTTATGCTCTGCAATGCTGGAAACCAAATTGGCCGCTTGCATTTGATCCCATATTGGAGATGTTCTTGATAAACGATTTAGGATTGTAGAAATCATTTCCTTAAAAATAATTCTCTGCCTCTCCTCCCCATTAGCTAAAATGCAAAGCGCATTGGCCGCAGCAATTTGAGCAGCCAGAGAGATGCTCTCTTTCAAAAGATTTTGTAAAGAAGGTACCCCGCCTTCTTCAAAAATGATGTTCTTGTACTCATCTTTTTGTTGAGCAAATGATGCAAGAAATTCAGCGGCCCGGACACGATCTTCTAATTCAGGCCCCATTTCGACGATGGCGATGTGAGACCAGGCCAAAACTGTAGGGGACATCTTGTTGGCTGTTGAGCCTCTGGCTCTGCTTTGGGGCACATAGACGCTAAGCAGCCACTCCATATCGCTGATAGAAGCATCTAAATCGAGGAAGAGCTGGGGAAATTCGTTTTCATTGCGGCTGGTGAACAGTCTGCAAAGCAGGTTTCGGTGCTTGCACTTGTCGACAATGGCCTGGGCCACCGTAAAGTAACTCTTGAGCTTGGCAACTATGCAGTTAAGTGGGCGCAAGTAAAGGGTAGTAGGAGCAGAAGTGATGAAGCAAAACAAGGTATTCAGCGTTTCCAAGAGTCGATTCACTCGCTTTCCCAACTCTCCACATTCCACCTTGAATGACTTGGTCTCGTTAATCGCTAAGCAAACGTCCTCTCCTAAAACTATCAAATCAAAGAGTTCCTGACTCTGCTTTTCCGCCTCTGAATCCAACATCGTCTTGGGCACAGTTCATTTCAATTGCCCATCACTTATTTGATTACACAATTTTTGTTAGTTATCCTTTTCTGTTTTGAATATTACGTCGCTTAATATTTTGGCGATCAACAGTAGAATTGCTAGTCGGAGTCAAAATCGCGCGATAGCGTTCGGAGAACTAAAAGAATCCCTATGTCGTCTTTGTTTGACACATTGAAAAAGATCCACTTGGTTAAATGTGGTTTTGTCACTTTACATTTGCCGACCGCGGTTCGCAAGATGTTCGCACGACCTTCCAAGCGATCGCTAAGATTACATAGCTGATAGGGATTGGATTAATAAAATCTAAATTTTGAAATTTAAAAAAATAAAAACCGTAAGCAATGTGTTTTTGTGGATCTCTCCTCCATTTTTACCAGCCGGTTTATTATTTTAGTCAATAAATTGACTATATCATGGTATATTGTACTTTTTCAAACATTAATAAAGCAACTTAAACATTAAGAAATACTTTTCGGTCCCCCTTTGCGGCGTCATAACGCAGCAACGTCAAGGTCTATAAAAGAAGAAAGAGACTAGAGGAATCGCGCGTACTCGAGCGGTTCTCCTTTCGCATCGTTATGTTATTAGACCCTTTTAGCTTTTATTAATCTTTTTTGTATTTTGTTAGACTTTGGATTATAAAAATCCAAGCCGCGCGGTTTGGCAAGAGAATCGGTAGATTCAGCACCATCTTATTGGTTTTTCTTCTATGCCATTCTACGAAATCGCAAGATTAGTCTTAACTCTTAAACTAGCATGATGTTTTAGTTCTCCATATCCCTCTTTATTAGCAAGTGGCAATCAATCCCATTAACAACGTTAGCAAACAAAAGATGGGAAGAAGCGAAAATAATTAGAAAGAGAAATATAGGGTGCTTTGTTAGTTTGTTAGTCAGAACACAAGGAGATGAAGAAATGTGAGTTGAAGGAAGTATGTTTGATATTGATTTGTACTCTACAACGTATGCAAGATGCTTATAACTTTACGGAGCAAACCCATAAACTCATAACTACGGCCTGGAGAAAGTACTAGAGAAGCATAACCTTTGTCCGCCCAATTCTGAACTGATTCATTATTTAATGAATGATAACCTCGTAAATGCTGGTATACAATAAAAAGATAGTGGATCCGCAGATCCCATCTATGCCTTCCTGTCAATCTCACCAAGGTCGCCAGATTAATGAACTCGATTACTGACTTCCAATGCTCAATACAAAGGTAATTTTTTGGAGACATAAAATTTAGCAAAGCAATGGTAGCTTCTGTTGCCACTTTTAGGTGCCTGCTGTTGAGTAACGAGACTAAGAGAGCAATTACTACTCGAGTCTTGCGTGATGGGAAAATCCTTGCCAATGAACCAACGGATCTGATAGCAGGAATTTGCTGTATAGGGTCCCCTAATTCTTTAGTCACCCTCCGGAGCTGATCAACAACAGCCTTTGCACAACGGATATTATTTTTGAATACAGCGCATCTAAAATGAATATCTGATTCAGCAATAGCTGTTATCTCAATTATAGTCATCAAACAATAGCAGTGTACTTTACCCCGTTCCCTCTCCACCAACTTAGCCAAGCAAAGCATTGCTTTTGCCTTTGTTATTGCCCTGCAATTCGAAACGCTCCTAGCAGCGAGCCTCCATAAAGCCTCAGCACAGCGAATTTTGAGTCGACGCTTTCACAGGTTTACTTCAGAGTCATCTGCAGATGTCTCGGATGATAGCAATGTTACCTGTGGCCAAATCCCATTCCCTTTCATTTAATTTTAGTGTTCCATTTTTCTTCTACTTTTCATTTCCCTTTCTAAGCAAGTTCGCCAGAAACAACACTCCATCACCTTTTCTCAAGTGCCCTTTTTCTTCAACTTTTCGTTATTATTTCTAAGACGTCTGCCTTTTTTTTTTTTGTTCTAACCTAAATACAAAAGAAGCATTAGGGACAGTCATGAAAGGGATCGACAATGACGTATTACGAGTCAAGGAACTTATTTGCGGTAATTCGTATTCTTATTTTTTATTTTGTAATTTTATTTTAATTTTTTATTTGTTTTATTGATTGTTATAGTATTGATAAATGTTGGTATTTTTCTGTTACCGTATCGTATTGATTATCGTAGTATTGTTTAATGTATAATTACAGTTCAGTATCATTAAAATGATGATACTTTTAAAAATATAACATTTATTTATTTATATTAATATTATATATAAAATCCTGGAAAGAACTTTTTAAATTGTCAAAAATAATCATTATTAATCAGTAAATTTTTAAAGGATCATTGAAAATTATTTTAATATTAATAAGGTTTATCAAATTAATAAGTATAAATTTTAATTTTATTAGAAAAATTTTTCAAAAATAAATTTATTTGATAATAAATAAATAAGAGTTAAGATTTAAATTAAATTATTTTATTTCAAAGTTTTAATTTTTTATTAATCTTAAAAATTAAAAAAATAATTATTTGATAAATAAAGAAGAATTAAAACTTAAATTAAATTTTTTATTCATACTTTTAATTTTACATTAACATTAACAATAATGAACTTGCATGAATTTGATATAACTTGCAAATGAAGCAAACTTTTTCAATATAAACTTTGCTAATTAAATTTTATTAATTTTATTTATATATGAAATATACAACAAATTAGTCAATAATTAATAAAATTCGCTCTCTTTCCCAGCTCTCCACATTTCACCTTGAATGACTTGGTCTCGTTTTAATCGCAAAGCAAACTTCCTCCCCTAACACTATCAAATCAAAGAGTTCCTGAGTCTGCTTTTCTGCCTCTGACCCCAGCATCATCTTGGGCACAGTTCATTTCAATTGCCCATAACTTATTTGATTACGCAATTTTTTATTAGTTATCCTTTCTAGTTTTCTAATGTTACGTTGCTCGATATTTTGGCTATCAACAGTAGAATTGCTGGTCGGAGACAAAAATCGCGCGATAGCGCTCGGAATACTAAAGATACCCATTTCTTCTTCATTTGACGCATTGAAAAGGATTTTTTTTATTTTTGATGTATATTGTATAGTTTTGTTTAAGAGTTGACTTATTTGTTTAAGTTTGAAAATTTATTCGATATTTGAAAGGGTTTGGATAAAAATATTAGAATCGAAAAATGAACTTAAACAAAACTTAAGCTTGATTAAAAAATGGATTGGACCTGAGGTCCAACTTTCAAAGTCTGTGCTCGGTTCTACCTGACCCATTTTACTATTACATTATATATATTTATTTTATATTTTATGTATTATATAATTTTTATCATATAAATTATACATACATATAATATTATAGTATAAACTTTTAAAATTATGTTAAATTATTTATATTTATAAACTTAATAAAAAAATTATTAAATAAAAAAGATTAATTTTTTTTAAAAAATATTTAAATTATAAAAAAAATATAATATAAGCAGATCTAAATGGGTTTGAAATATCTATTTATAAATATGAACAGACTTGACAAAATTCAATGCTCATATTTTAAGTCAAATTGAATTTGAATAAACATATTTAATATTAATATTATGAACTCAATTCAAATCTAATCTTACCGGATCTATAAGCAAATCTAATACCAAAAAAGTCCCATTAGGTTAAAATATGATTTTGTCACTATGCTGTCGTGGTCTCTTTATTTGCAGACTGCAGTTCGCAAGATGTTCGCGCGACCTTAGATGACATCAAGTCCTCAGAGCAATCGTTAAGATTATATTGCTGATAGGCATTGTGTTAATAAAATCTAAAATTTGAAAAAAAAAATCGTATGTAACGTGGTATTTTGGATCTCTCAATTTTTATTAGCTGTTCTATTATTTTAGTCAATAAATTGTCCATATCATGACGTATTGTATTCGCTTATAATTTAAGAAATAATTATTGGTCCCCCTGGGCCCTGTCATAACCAAGCAATTTCAAGGTCTACAAAGGAAGAAAGAGATTAGGGAACCGGCGCGTAGCCGTGCGGTACTCCTTTCCCATCGCTACGTTATTAGACCCTTTTGGAAGTATTTCGTCAGACTTTGGATCATAAAAATCCAAGCAGTGCGGTTGGGCAAGAGAATCGGTAGATTCAGCACTATCTTATTGGTTTTTTCATGTCTTTTCTACTAAATCGCAAGATTAGTCTTAAACTAGCATGATTTCTGTTTCTATTCTCCAAGTCCTACTTAATCACCAATCAATCCCATCGACAATATTTAACACTTTGTTGCAAACAAAAGATGTGAAGAAGGGAAAATAATTAGAAAGATATATAGGATGGTAGTTAGTCAGAACACAAACAGATGAAGAAATATGACTTGAAGGAAGTGTATTTTCTATTGATTCGTGTATGTTTATCACTTTACGGGGGGCAAACACATAAACTCATAGCTACGGCCTGGAGAAAGTACTAGAGAGGCAACCTTTATCCTCCCAATTCTGAACTGGTTTATTATTTAATGGATGACAACCTCGTAAATGCTGGTATACATAAAAAAGATAGTGGATCACCAGATCCCATCTATGCCTTCCTGTCAATCTCACCAAGGTTTCCAGATTAATGAACTCCATTACTGACTTCCAATGCTCAATGCAAAGGTAATTTTCTGGAGACGTAAACTTTAGCAAAGCAATGGCAGCTTCTGTTGCCACTGTTAGGTGCCTGTTGTTAAGTAACGAGACTAAGAGAGCAACTATTATTCGAGTCTCGCGTGCTCGGAAAATCCTTGCCAATGAACCAATGGATCTGATGGCAGGAATTTGCTGTATAGGGTCCCCTGATTCTTTGATCAGCCTCAGGAGCTGATCAACAACAGCCTTTGCGGAAGGGGATTTGGTTTTGAATACAGCGCATCTAAAATGAATATCTGATTCAGCAACAGCTGTTATCTTCATGATCGTCATCAAACAATAGTACTGTAATTTACCCCGTTCCTTTTCCACCAACTCAGCCAAGCAAAGCATTGCTTTTGTCTCTGTTATTGTCCAACAATTCAAAACGCTGCTTGCAGCAAGCGTCCACAAAGCCTCAGCACAGCGAATTTTGAGTTGACGCATTCGCAGGTTTATTTCAGAGTCATCTGCAGATATCTCGGATGATAGCAATGTTACCAGTGGCCAAATCACATTCCCTTCAGCAGAATCATATTCGGTAGCTACATCTATCTCCGTCATTGTGATCACCAGATCCACTGCCCGAATCTGAACCTCAAGAGGCGCATCCTTCAGTAAACGAACTATAACGGTCATAATATTCTTCATAATCTTTGGGTCATCATTAGTTAAAATATAAAGGGCATTAGCCGCAGCCATTTGGGCATGAAGAGAAGCGCCCTCTCCCCAAACCTTTAATATAGGAGGCATACCCCCTTCCTGCACAATGTATTTCTTGTACAACTTGCTATCTTGGGCAAGCGTAGCAAGACTCTCAATGGCCTCAATTCGGTCACTTAATCGGCGCCCCATTTGGACGGTGGCAATGCAATGCCAGAGCACTAAGAAAATTGGGTTATTGTTGACGAATGGAGGGAGGAAGACAACAATTCCCCCGAAGGCACCATTGTTTATGGGGTCGTACAATGTAAGAAGCCACTTCATGTTTCCGATGGAATCGTCTAACTTGTGAAAGAGCGGTTGAAAATCGGTAATTTTGGTGGTACCGAAGAGCAAGCTAACAACGCTTTTGAGATTGAACTTGGTGGCGAAATCTAGGGCGCGCTTCAGGATTCCCTGAACCTCCTCAAGTAGGAGGTCAACTGGACGCAAGTAGAGGGATTTCTTAGCTGCTGAGGCGGTGTTGATGAAGCGGAGCAGGTTTTTCAGCATAAAAGACAGCTTATCAACTCGCTTCTCTACCTCAATCCGTTCTTCCAGGAAAGACTTTAGCACATCGAATGCTGACAAAACACGCTTCGCTAAAGCTATTGAGTTGGACAATTTGTTCTCAATCCCTTTGTTCCCAGAATCTTCCATAGGTACAGCGATGCAATAACTCAATAAGCTATTTTCTCAGATTTGGTGTCAAGTGTTGCACATGGTCAGTTAACAAACGCTTTCCTTGTAACTTTATTGCTTCGTTGGAATGTTCGATATTCTCCTTGGAAAGCACGTCAGCGCAACATATTTTCTTTCGTCGCAAACATCGCGCGAATACATCGCCAGAACTGAACACGACCTCCAAGTCTCGCTAGGCACAACATGATTGGTCCAAAGTTTCGGAGTTACGGCTGTTTTAGATTACTTTATTAATTGTAGTTTTCTAATTTCTAGTTTTCCGATCTTCGTATGTAGAATTCGGTCAGTGTTGAAACTCTAAATCCAACTTAATTGAGAGCCAATATGCATCTTAAAAGACATTTTGTGAATGTATAAAAACAATTCAATTAAATCAATAAAAATTGGTTTATGTTTATTTTATTTTTGGGTTCATAACTTCGCAAGCAAATTTAAAAGATTATCATATATTTATTTAAAAATTTTTTATTTATATTTTTTATAAATTATAAAATTAAAATATTTAACCAATTAATTTTATATTAAAATCAATATCATTAAATCAAATATATTGTTGTCAGATTTTCACGCAAGTGGATTTATAGTAACAAGCAATATATAAAGATGAAGTAAAGTATTGTTTCATGAGAAATTGTATTAAATTTGTTAATTACTAAAAGTAAAATAATTTAATTTTATCTAAACAACCAATTAAAAGATCACTAAATAAAATTAAAATTAAACTAAATTAAACTAAATAGCAAAGAAAATAAATAAGGTTTACTTAATCAATGAGAAAAGTCTAAGATTACAATTTCTCTTAACACTTCATTTAAATCTCTTTTGTCCTCTTAACTTGATTAATGATAATAAATTGTTAACTTAAAGTTCTAATTTCTTTATATGTATCTTATAATATTATAAAAATATCTTTTTTTAACTAATTTACTATATTTCTATGTAAATTGAATTAAAAGAATCTAATTAAGCTTAGACTCTAATTTGATTATATATACTATGCTCGTATATTCCTATCTAACATGTAGATCAATTTATCCTAATAAATAAATATGAAACATATGTTATTCAATCCAAGTCTAAACAAAAAATTTCTTTTTCCAAATTCATTAACGTTACCAGATCAATCTCATTAGTAGCCAATCAATTATAAGCATTAACAATAAGATTGAACAAATAACTCAATTATCATTAATAGCAAGAAAAGAGAATTAAATAATTCAAACTACATGTTGAGTTCTATTTAATTCTAAAAAAATAAATTTTATGTATATTGGTTAAATAAAATGTAAAGCAATAGAGTTTCACCATAATGAACATAAAAATAAAAATGTTAAGTGAAAGAGAAAACTAAGAGTTATAAGGTATTGGTCTTCAATTTCTTCAATCTTTCTTTAATTACAAAATCCTGATGACTGTCCTTCCCAAAAAACAAGAGAAAAATAAAATCTACGGAGTATCTAGATGTAGCCATATCTAACTTTAAGAGTCCTATATATTTAGCCAAAACCTTAAAGAGAAACTTGTTCAGCAACTAGTTTGAACAATTTATTTTTTAAAAACTGTCAAACTGAATTCACTTTTCTTGATTGAGTTTACTTTACTTTTTGATTAAGCTGTCACATTTTTTTGAAACTTTTTCAAGTCTTAACCTACAAAAACATGAAAAATATTTAAATAATTAAGTAATTAAAATATAGTGAAAGTAAATAATATTAAATTAAAAACTACTAAAAATAAATAATATCTAAATAGAAAATCTAAAATTTAACTAATTTAATGAACATAATGAAATTAAATAATTCTATTTTATAAAATTATTATATATATTTTTTATTATTTATTTTCTTTTATAAATTAAAACAATTAAACTAATAATCAAAATTATCATCTATTCAACTTCCAACCACATTTTTTAATTATCGAATTTGGTCAAGTGATGACCAACATGCCTTAAATTTTTCACAACCTAAGTCGTGAACTTGTCCATTTTCTAGATCCCCGCTGCTGATGTAACTAAATTTATCTAAATCGTGGAATTTATAAGAAGAACTTGCACATTAAGATTCGTATATGCCAGGGGGTTTCAGTCAACGTTGTTATTGACTTTAAATTAAAAAAAAAAAAAAAGACTCATTAAAGAAAGATAAACGCGAGTCACAACCAGAAACTCGAGCAAAACGTCGGTATCTACTGACAAATCGTTTCAGCATCTCCCTGGCCCTCTGCTACTTTATTATTAGACTTCCGATCCTGGAGAAGATTAAATAGAAATCGCGCCTTCGGGCATGGAAATCGAACGTTCCAATCAGATATCTTGGCGCGGATATTACCCAGTTTGGCCGAAGATCATGGAAAACTTAAACCTCTTGCTGAGCACCCCCGAGAAGCGACGGTGAACACGCTATCTATTATGTATTGCGACACTTTTTCTCTGCATATCGCCAGATTCGCCAGTGTTATAAAATCTCTATAGGATTGAAAGATCCTTTATATATTAGACTTTCTCTGTTGGTGTCTATAATTTTGGATGCGTGATTGAGTTGAAAACCTGTTAGGAAATATTTTCTTCTCCTTTATTTAAGCTCCGTTGTTTCAGTAGCTAAGACAGAGACAGCTTCAGCTATGGCGATAGTCTTAAAGGAACTAAAGAAGACAGATATTGAGAAACGTTTGACGATCCCAAGCAAGTCCCTTAAGTATTTCCCTCCCTGATCTGGGAAGCATATAGTGGATGTTCATGTTAGAGACGAGAGTGGCCGTGTCTGGAAGTTTCAAATTTACACTCGTAAAAAAAAAAAACAAGTACCAGAAGCCAGTTCTTACCAAGGGATGGCGAGAGCTTGTTTACTGCAAAGAGCTTACTATTTTATGACAGATTTAAGTTTTACATGGAAGCAGAACAAGCTGGACCTGTTAAGTATAGTGTCGAAGTGGAAAAGCAGTTAAAATATTTTGTGCAGTTCTTGCTCATAAACGAAGTCTCTGTTAACTTATTTAATATTTACATGCCCAACTCCCAAAACCCGTTTAGTCATGGCTATGGGATAATATTTTTTTTCCTTTTTTAGTAATATAACTGAGAAGACTACTCGTGAGTATGGTTTCAAATGTTGTAAGATTTCTTGCAATTCTGGTGAGAAATGCTTTGTAAATATACTGAATTACTGACTAGTAATGTATTAAGTTCATGCTTGATCCGCTAATTGTTTTTCTGTCTGCAGTGTTTCCCAATTTATGATAGCTTATTTTCTATTAGAAATCATCATGCTAAAATCATTAAACATTGTATACAATATTTTTCTCGCAATATCTCAAGAATTCTTCATATTGGGGGGCCTATGGAAACAGAGTGAAAACAGAGCAGAAACAAAAGCGTTAGGGTACATTCTCTAATGGCATCCATCAAAGTTTTGAGCTATAATTTTTAAGTTGCTAATCAAGATCGATTACTAGAAGGTTTCCATTGAAACTTTTCAAGGCTAGTATTTTGTGTTGGATTAATTCAGTATCTATCGAAAACTAAACCTCTTTCAAAGGCCCAAATATATTATGGCAGAAAAGAGTAGAAACAGAACTAAAAGCATTTATTCGCCATTTAATGATATTTTTTTTTTGCTCGTCAGCGCATACAGACCTTTATCTTACAATTTAGAAGAAAGACACGAAAATAAAAATAAGATAAAAAGGAAGAAACGAAGAGTGAAAGAAATTTAGTCAAGTTAGCCAATAATAATTCAGGTTCAGGTTTCTAAGATGCAGGCAGTGTCATCCGCTGAGAAGTTGGCACTTGAGGATTTAGTCATTTATTGCTTCGTTTCTATCTGACAAAATGACAATGTTCTAGATGACGAAAGATCAATTAGAAATATATTTTGTGACCCAATGTCAATTGCCAAATGCTATCAGTTTATGGACCGTCAACTTTTAATTTTATTGGAGTTACTAGAAACAAAGTGGATCAATAAAAATAGTGATAGTTTTGACGTTGCATGAAAAATGAAAAACGCTCGGCTGAAGTGATGATCGAGCAGCATCACTGCATTAATCGAATGCCTTATCTTTTCTTCATAATTTTTTTCATTTTAAACAGCGTGCGGATTTGGGAGACAACCGAAATAGAAACCCTCCGATTGAGATTAAAATCGAGCGATACCATATTGATTGGTAGATTTCCTTTCTTTATTTCTATGTATCTAATTTAATAAAAGGAATGAAAAGTTGCCCTTTAGAAATATAAAATAGAGGGCTGTTTCTTTATTGATATGATAATAGTATTTCTTTTCTTCCTATAGTCCTTATATCACTATCAATGTGCTGGCATTGGCACTTTGAACTTTGAAGAAGAGAAACCCAACAGCCAAGGCCTTGTATGAGCAGAGACTCGAACGATTCCAATTTATTTTGAAAGCGGGGAAGATGGGTGAAAACCAGAAAATTGCAAGCGAGAAAAGTAACAGAGAACCGAGTAACCTCAAATCTACTAGTCTACCGCTCTTTTTTAACTGTTAAGTACATGGACCGTTCAAAGGGTGGATCACGTGAATGATGTATTTATTTATTTATTTATTTTTTCTTTGCAGAAATCTATACTATTCTTTTCGGCTTTGATGTGGTGCAATCGGGGTGCACTGATTCATCATTCATCTATGACCTGTGTCAATCAACGAGATACAAAAATATTATCACACTATGTGAAAAAAGCTTAATTTAATTTAGGATATATTTAGATCTTTCATCTTCTTATAGTGTGTGTTTACTTTTATTGTTTCTAAGAAAGAAGCAGCGGTCTAATCTAAGCTCATAACCTCCTAGTCAACATTGAAAGTGCCTTCCATGTTTTTCGATATTCTAAGATATGAACGAAGTTCTTATTTCTCAAAATAATGTTTTGTAAGAGACTACTAAATTTATGGAAGTTTAGGAAATATAAGTAGAGCATATTTTGATGTTATAATGTGACCTAATTCGACCCAAAAATGTGAAAAAGATCTGAACTCCCACCGCCTCAATTAGACTCAATAGAGTTACAATACAAGATTAAGATGGGCCAAAAAATAAAAAAATTAAAGCAAATCTGATCGGATCGGACCTGTTCCAAAATTGGAAATAAAAGAAAACAAAAAGTTGTGATCCAAGAGAATTGTGTCCGTCGCAACAAGCACAGCTGTTGTAAGGCTCACCCAACTCAGCAAACTCTTATCTCGTTTCCCCCATTTCTTTCTCTCCCTTGTAAGCGCCGACAACCTCAATCTGTTCGCTTCTCTATCCTCTAGATTTTTTCCCCCCTTTTCTTCAGACTTGAGATCCACTCGTTCCCCTCCTAACTCACTCCGCGTCAACCGAGTCAAGATTCTTTCCTAACTTACATTGCAAATTCTCTTCTTCTTATTTCCCTTTTTCCTCAATTCTTTTTCCCGACTGTGATTCCTACTTCGCTTTCTTTTTGGGGGCCAAGATCCGATAACCCTTGTTCTTGGTTACGTGGTTCAGGCTTAAACTTACTCCTAGATTGGGTAAAATTGCGATTCCTTTAGAGATCCATGAACTCGTTTTTTTAGACTCAGTCCGAGTTCAGACCAAATCGATGATCGCTGCCGAGTTCTGATGACATAGAATACAGTTATTGTCCCGTCAGAATTAGGAATTTTTTTTTTAAACTGTAGGGTTAGAGTATGGCGGCTGTGCGAAGATGGAGCGAGGGAATGTCCTCAGATAATGTTAAGGGTTTGGTCTTAGCCATTTCTTCCAGTTTATTTATTGGGGCAAGTTTCATTATTAAGAAAAAAGGCTTGAAAAAAGCCGGTGCTTCTGGTGTCAGGGCAGGTACTGCAATTTATCAAAATTTTACTTCTTTTTTGATGATTTGATTTGGGATTTTTTTTCTTTGGTGGAAAATTGCAACTAGAATTAAAATAATTTGCTGTGTAGTGGGATTCTATGAATAATAGTTTACTCGATTTAGAAAGCGAAATTGAGTGAACTGTACATGATGGAAATTTATTTGCCCTGTGAAATTAATTCAACAATGCGGGAATTAATTGATTTGAGCTCTTTTCAATCTAGTATGTAAACTTGAATCTAGTAAACTAGTCTACTTGTTTTTATTTTTGATCATGAAGTTAACGATATCTGTTTATTAAATTCTCTGGTTACTTTTGTTTCCCTCATCATATTTTTATATGCATCCTTTTGATCTTGGGTTTGCTTGGCATCTTTGATTGTACATTATCTATAACTTATTGATTATAAATTGTTTAATAAATATGACAATCTGTCCAAGTTTCTTTGTGCAGAAGTTTTGAATAATCTATGGAAGAAAGGTATAATATGGTCCTATAAAATGCAACTGAAGAAAACGATATGCATTGCGTGTTCCAAATTCCTGAAAATCGCTGGTTTTGCATGCATATTTTGTTGCTATTGAACAAAGTTTTTCTATTCATGACAAGACTGTGTCTATTGCACAAATTTTTCTTTTGCATTGCAATTAGACTTTTTTTTTCTGGGTGCTTATCTCAGTTCTCTAAAGATCATGGGATGCATTTGCTATCATTTAGTGTTTGTTCACCTTTTCATTGTTTATGAGGAGCCTTTTACTGTTCTTGTGCATTATCAGTCCTAATAACATTGGTTTTATTGGTTTCTACACAGGAGTTGGAGGGTATTCTTACTTACTTGAGCCACTTTGGTGGGCAGGCATGATAACAAGTGAGTTTTATGGATTTGTCATTCACCATTAACTCAATATCTTATGGACTTCTCATTCCTATTTCTAACCTATTTCTTTTTTCTTGTTTTTTTTTTTTTTGTTTTCCTGTTTTTTTAACTTCTTTTCCAAATCTTATCTCTAAAAGATGATGTTATAAAAACTATATCACGTCAATTGAAAATGGGATGATCTTTTCAATCATATCTTGCATCTATAGAAAGATAAATTTCTTAGTTACATTTGATGCTTACATCTTAATGTTTTGGGACTCATCAAATTGTGCAGTTTTTTGAATATTTAGTGTGATGTTTGAGCTGCTTATGGTTCATGATTCTAGAAGAAAAAGTGGTTAATTTTAATTGCTAACTATCTTTGTAACAGTGGTCGTGGGGGAAATTGCTAATTTTGCAGCTTATGCATTTGCACCAGCTATACTGGTCACTCCCCTTGGTGCCCTCAGCATCATTATCAGGTACGGAAAATTGTCACTTAAATTTATATTTGGCATTTTAGTATTGATTGCTAATCGTTACTTCTCTTGCAGTGCGGTACTTGCACGTATCATTCTGCGGGAAAGGTTACATACTTTTGGGATTCTTGGTTGTGTTTTGTGTGTTGTGGGCTCAACAACAATTGTGTTGCATGCTCCCCAAGAACGTCAGATTGAATCTGTAACTGAAGTTTGGGATCTTGCTACGGAGCCAGGTTGCATTTTCTAAATACTATTGTTCTCAGCTCTTAACATTATTTTCTTATCTAAAGAAGGAAAACAAACTTATCCTCTTTGAGCTTCTTGCAGGATTTATATTGTACACAGGTCTGGTCTTAACAGCTGTCTTTATACTTATATTCCACTTTGTTCCACAATATGGACAGACACACATTATGGTTTACATTGGAGTTTGCTCTCTCGTGGGTTCCATTTCGGTAAGCATTAGTACTAGGCTCTTGATAACTTAATTCTGTTTGCGTTACAATGGTATTGCTTTTTTTTTCCCCCCAACAGATTGTTATTTCTAAGAGTGTCCTTTGACAGGTCATGAGTGTTAAAGCACTTGGTATTGCCTTGAAGTTAACCTTTTCGGGAATGAATCAGCTTGTATATCCGCAAACGTGGGCCTTTACTTTAGTTGTGGGTACTTGTGTGATTACCCAAATGAATTATTTAAACAAGGTAATGGTTACACATTGTCTTTTCTTTTTTCATCACCCTCTGTCTGTCTCTCTCTTTCTTAATGTCTACATTTGCGTTTTTCTTTTTTGTTCAAAGAAAAGGAAACAACAGAGAAATATTGGGAATGGGTAGAGAAAGATGCAAAGAGGGGGAAAAAAAAGGGAAGGAATATTATTCATTTTCATCTCCAATGTTGCTTATGGATATTCTTGTTTATGGTGTTCGTAATCATTATTTAAACATCAAATCAGTTGAAATTTATCTATTTATGATTTCTGTACTCTGTGAATTAATGTCCCCTTATATTGGTTTGTGTTGTTAATCTTTGCTGATTCTGTTTCACTGTCTGATTCCTTTTTTCTTCTTATTATTTCATCTTCATAATTGCAGGCACTTGATACTTTCAACACAGCTGTTGTTTCTCCCATATACTATGTTATGTTTACATCGCTGACCATTTTGGCTAGTGTTATCATGTTTAAGGTAATTTCCAGTCATTGATGGTATGGGAATCAAAAGTCTACTAATTATAATGTTTGATAGATCTTACTTGCTGCTGTCTATTGTCTTCCTCAAACATTATCTCAATTAATTTGTCTTCGACGTGCAATGAGTTGCTTAATCCTGTATGTACTGTGTATGCTTTTTTAATGGAAAGGGAACTGTACATGTAGAAGTGTTGATTGTTTGGTCATTCAAGATATTGTGACTGACTATTCTATGTTGCAATTTCCTTGTTTGATTTTATATAGAGGCCTTGTTGTGACTGTTATGATATGAAATTGAACTTATTTTTAGTTCTCTGGCGATTTAGATTGCTGCTAACCCTTTTTTTGTTTTCCATTTTAAGATTGAAGATTTGAGTAGCTTACTCGATAACTGCTTTCTCGTTCACTTTTTTTTTTTCTTTAATATTTGGATAGACCCTGAAAGTACCCTATTGAAGTTTGATTTTCTGATATCAGGATTGGGATAGGCAGAATCCAACTCAGATTCTAACAGAGATGTGTGGGTTCGTGACGATCCTTTCAGGAACTTTTCTTCTTCACAAAACCAAGGATATGGTTGATGGTATGTTCTCATGAACCTTGAATTGTGAATTTGTTCTCTGAGTGATTCATAATAGCCAATGAACATCTCCTAGTAGCAGAGGAAGAATGTTTGCATTGTTACATTGTTGAAGCTTTTTGTGTAGTTAAGAAACATTTATCATGCCACTTTTGGCATTTTAAACATTTGAGAGATTATGTTTAATCAGGTCCGAGTTTGTCAACATCTTTGTCTATGCGATCAATAAAGCATGAAGAAGAGGATGGCTTTGGTGAAGGCATCCCTCTTAAGCGGCAGGATTCACTGAGAATAACTTAATTGAAGTTTTAGGCCATCACTGCCATTCCTAAAAGGCTCAAATAGCTACTGGGGAGAAATCCTGATACCTCGATGATGTCAACAACTTGTATTTTTATTTCCGACTTATACCATCCTATTCATTTTTGGGAGGTAGTTGGAGGTGAGATTTTCTTTGGCTCTTTTTTTTTTTTTTTTCCCCTTTTGCTTCAAGGGGAGACTATAGATTTATTTTGCCTTGCATACACTATCCCTAGTTGGTTCATACAGGAAATATGGCCAAATGTAATCTTGAGCACAGTGGTTATACATAGTGTTATCATTTGCTTTGTTCAGCCAACAATTGGGTGGATTGTCAGCTTTGGACCGTGAAAAACTTAGAAAGGAATCAAATACGTGCAATGCATATCTGTTGCATTATTTCATTTGTTAGAGGAATGGCAGGTGAATGCTTATATCTTCTCTCTTTCCCCACCTCTAAATTTCTTGACATACCAAAGAAAGAAAAATATAAAAGGATGGAGTTTTTGTTTGGTGCATTTCTTCGATAGTATGTAAAAAGAAACAAACGTTAATATACACTGCTTGGAATTTCAAGTGCACTACAATCGTTAATAAGATGAATTCGAAAGCTGCAGCTTGAATTTCAGGCTCATTGGACGTACAGAGTCCCATGTGTTACTGCTCATTTAGCTACTTAAGCTACATAAATGCATGTTGAAAGTATTCATGGTCTAGTCAATTTCCAAAACATGGAAGCTGGCTAGGAAGGAATCACCGGTAAGAACGAAGTAAGAGTAGAGGTAATATAATTTGGTAATTTTTCTTAGAAAGAGACGTCATGATTGCTGGCAATCAGTTTTTCTGTACCGTCAAACCGTTTGTTGTCCATCAATTTCTGAGTCCAAGTGCGGTATCTGATTCCCCCAAACTACCTAAAACCTCAACAACAATGACAACTGTTGTATGGAAGTTGTAGAAACAAAACTGGAGCACTGACCTTTTCATCATTCCTGTACTCCCTCTTCTGAATATACTTCAGAGGAGTAATCAGTCAGCAACACTCCAACGCGTTATATTTTCGAAGAAATCGAGAACTCGATCCAGAAATCTACCATTTCTCTTTATTCTTAAAAAAAAGAAAAAAAAAAAAGAAAAAGAAAACATGAGAAGTAGATTGGGACTGAGATTTGGGGCAAGTGTATCTCTACTATATGTTAGTGTGGGATATCATCATCCTACATCCAAGAAAAAGGTTTATAGTTTTTTTGTTTTTGTACAATTATCTATATTTTGATGCTAGAAGAGTTAAATCATGTCATTTCTGAGTTATTAATGTTTGGGTTGTTAATGTTTTAATTTGTCATTGTCATTTATGTTATAAGTTGAGAGCTAACAGTTGCCTGATCCCATTGTCACTACCACAAAAATCAAGTGAGCTTTGAACCGTTAAATGCTTAATCGTGCTGATTAATTGAGATTTGCTCAAAAGTGGGTTGAAAGACACTAAAAAAAAAAAAAAGAAAATGGGGGAGTTGAACGTCTGTGGCTAACCCGTGACTCTTCCTGGAAGAATCAAAATGCAACTCTTTTGATGATTTTGCCCTACCTTTAAAGCAGCCGTTTCGCTTGCCAATTCCCATAACCATTATCACTCCCCACCCCCCGGGGTCTCTTTCTATCTCTTCACTTTGCTCTCTCCTTTTCTTATGGATGACAACCGAAGCAGGCTGGAGGAGACGCCTACATGGAATGCAGGCGCAACTTTTCTCTTCATGCTGCTCGCTACATTGTTGATGGGTGTAGCGAGTTTCTCAAAGGGGCAGCAGGCGAAAACCCCATGCTTTGCGCCGCATATGGCTGCCACCGGAGCTTCTATCGCACAGTGGTTCCAAATCATCTCCGGGTCGTCAACACCGTGCACAACCTTTTATTCAACGACAAGCAATAGTCCAACCACGATTTCCTCTGTTCCTCATACCACCACTAGAAAAGCCCTATCAAGGTGAAAGTGAAGAAGAAAAGTCAGAGAGTGATGAAGAAAGTGAGGAACGGTGGGAATTAGACAGTGAAAGCGAGGATGACGAGGAAGTTGAAATGATTAATGAAGGTGAAAAGGAAAGCATCAAAGCAGCAAGGAAGACTAAGAATAAATGAAGGACTAGGAAGAATAAATATCAAGACGTAAGAGCAGTTGAAAGTTGAAACTAGAGATAGTCTCTCTTTAATTTGTATGTATGCTTTTAGTTACTTTCTTGTATGTTTCAAGCTTGTGTTTAAGTTTGAAGTTATGAAAATAAATAGTGATCTCTTAATCAAATTCCCACACCAACCAGCATAAAACACTGCTTCACATAAATTGAGCTTAATTTAATAATTAAAAAAACCTTAATTAAAGTTTATATTTAATATATATCCGTGTATAAATTTTTTATTTACAAGCCAATAACATAAGGTTTGGTTTTGTGATATCCCAAGTTAAATTTCTTTTTATTTCATATTGGGTCATGTTCTGAAATTAATGTAAATTTAGTATCTTTTATGTGAATATATGTTTTAAATTTTTTTTTTTTTGATAAAGTCGATATCCAGTGATTTTAATGTAAGAAACTTTTAAAAAAATACGAATTTTAAGTGTTAAAATTAGTTTTATGATATTTAAAAATAAAATAAAATGGAACAGACAAGTATTTCAATTTTAAATATAGATGTGATTGGTGATAGTATTCATTTTTTTTCTCTATGTTGTTACTTAAATATATATATATATATATATATATATATATGCACATTTATATTGTACAAAGTATAAGAATTGAATGAGAGTTTTTATGATTTTCGGGTTTATATATTTTTCTTTGACTTTGTTAATTAGTTTGTATTCATTTTGTATGTTGGATGCCGGTTGAGACAATTTTCTTTCTAAACGTGAGTGACCGGTCATTAGCTTATTTGAGAGAACTAAAACTGATGATTTTTAGTTCAATATTACTGTCTGTCTTACTATTAAATATGGGTTGGTCAAAAAGTTTATCAACCCTAATATTCATATTTTAAAAAAGTGTGATTGCCAATATAAACATATTTTTCATCCAATTTTAATCAAACGTTCTAATGGAAACAAAATTAAATTCTAACAATTAAAAATTTTTGGATCACTATTGCATTATATATATATATATATAACTGTACACCGTCCATGAAATATTCATATTTACGAAGGAGATAAATTCACCTTGACCTTACGTTTAAATTATTTTCATTTTATACTTATCCAAAATGTATGCTTATGTAACGCAATTCTATATGTACTTGTCTTACAAACGAAAATGTCAAATAAGACCATACAAATCCTATAGCTCATTAATTATTGGATCATATAATATTTTACCAATTACTTTATGTAAAGAAATAAAAAAAAAAAATCTAGTAGTCAATTAATGAAGCATGCTATGCCTAATTTTAGTGTAATGATATATAGGCAATAAATATACTTGAAAGTATCTCCCATTGCAATATTTATCTCATTTCTTGAGTTAAGACTCTCCTTGTTCAATCCAATTTAATTCTTATTACTAACATATTCTTATTCATTATGTTTTTTTGTAAATTTTTAGTAATAATAATTAATATTGCCGATCTTGAGCTTTAGCATACCAATTTAATTAACTTTAAGAAGAATAATATTCTCGTAAATGATGCATAAATGTATAAAATAGCCAACATACATGCATACATATATAATTATATATATATTTATTACAAAAAAAAAAAAACCAGAAAGATAATTTTATTATAAAACTAACCTGAAAATACCAACAACAAAAAAAAAAAAAAAAAAAAAAAAAAAAAAAAAAAAAAAAAAAAAAAAAAACAGAGATTTGCTAGGGATCACCAAAGGACTACCAAGCAATTTTATTTAGACTGGATTATTCTTATACGGAAAACTTAAAAATAGAAGCGGCATAACCAGTCTATTTCACTTCTATTTTGTAGGGGGGCTTTTTACATGTGCTAAGTGTTATGATGGCACCTACTTCATAGTCGCGAATAAAAGTTTCCCAATTACGTCCTCGAATGATCCGCTTGCCGCTATCCAAAACATTGTATTGGAACTCCAGAACATTTCCTGTGTTTACGTCCTTCACCTTCAAATTTGCATTGTTAGAGGGAAGATGTGCAAGTTTACCATTGCTAATCTCCAAGCCTTGCTCCTTATCGGTGTCGGTAAGACTGCTCCTAAAGATTTTTGTCATAGCTGCAAACTAAGATGTTTTAGGATAATTAACTATTGGAGAGAGAGAGAGAGAGACGAGTCTAAGAGCTTAGAGCACTAATCGTTTTGGTGGAGAAGGTACATGAAAAATGACCAAGGCCGTGTGTTTATTTATAGGATAGATAGTCATAGCTCTGACTCTGAGCTCGAGCGTTAATCAAGTTCTAGATGACCCCTTCGAATTGTTTCACTCAAACGGCATCCTTTTTGGCAAACAATAGGACTATGAATTCTAAGTTTGATGATTAACATGCAAGTGCAAGAAATTTCGTATAGTAGGACATAAAAGAACATCCAAAACTTAACCGCTCGTTCGCTCTCACGTCCGACAGACCGCTGAGTCTACAGACCTGATTCGTGTGTAAACTGCTTGGTTTTTTGGGCCATAATTTCGTGACTCAAGCTAATATTTCATTTGCATGAGCGTTTGCCTTGCACGTATATGTGAGCATACGCACGATCGCTTCTCGCTGTCTTTTGAGAGAGAGACTTTAAGCTTTAGTGTTTGACCATAGGAACGAACAGTTTTCCCACAACTAACGTCAGATTCTCTAGCCAACCTTCTACTATTATTATTATGTTTATTTTGTCGCTATAAATAACCAGCCAGATCACAGCTAGAAACTTTTCATCGCTACATCTTTTGTGAGTCAACTTGAAATATTAGCAGATATTTGGGACATTGAACAAGTCAGCTCATCACTTTGAAATGGATTATCTTAGGAGTGTCGCGTCTCGTGTGCATGTATGACTGTATATCTTTGAACTAGCAAATGGGTTAAAAAGATATCTATCGCTCAACGGAAGAATATTTATTAAAGAAACTGTAATTACATATTTGGCTTCATTCCTAGACTTCATTGATGGATAAGAATCCACGAAACTAATACAACTCAAAAAATAATAAAAATAGAATATGATAAAAAAATATTAATATGATATAAATATATAAATATTTTAAAATTTATATAATACAAATTATTAACGTATTAAAATTTATATTAATATATAATACTTTAAATATGATTATAGCATTAAAAAGTAACAGTAATCCAACAAATGCTCTGTGTATATAGTTGGAATTCATACAACTGCTCAGAAAAAAATGAGGGGGGGGGCAATTAACATTATTTTCTTAAGCAAATATTCTCTATTTATTTGACAAGATCAGCTAGGTAGGGAAGATTTCATGCTACTACTATTGTATTATCGGTTCTTTCTGGTAAACCATACAGACTCGCGTACTTGAAATCATTCAACTCCATAGTTTTTTAATTGGACTGTCATTTTCATCATTTAGGTTTGTTAAATGATTGACAATTATGTAATGAATT
>JBBYHK010000012.1:171779-184380 GCA_038382065.1 Adansonia grandidieri
GAATATTAACCTTTGATGCCATCTAACCTTTCTCTTCTCCTTTGTGAGCACTAAACTACCAAGCTAGCCACATCTTCTAAAAAAGCCATCTTCGATGCTATCTCTCAAGCCCAATCAATTGATCATAACTTTTGCTTTACGTTTTGATATAACAAATAGCTTTCATTTTTTGGAGGTAACTTAATTATACGAGTATCTTGTTTTACAAAGAATAAAAGATATATAAAATGGCTAGGTTTGCCAGGATTTCAAACTTTGTTTGTATTGGAGGTTTGTAATTCCAGGTTTTATTACCCTTATCAATCCTTGGCTTCAGCCTGATTTACGTTCTTGTAAAGGTGTAATGCTTTATTATTGTGGCGAGCAAACTTCTTAAAGATTTTTTTTTTAATATATAAAGGAGCTTGTAATTTGAAAATAAAAAAAAATGAGATAAAATTTATCTCTAAGATTATGCTAATCAATTAAATTAAACTTAAAATTTAACATGAAGATGTATTTAGTATTTGTTTAATTCTCACTGTCGTCGATCAAAGAGGCCCAGACTTAAGAGTTTTGGTCCGAGCTGAAAGCCCCCTTTCTAATAGGCTGAGATATATTAGATTATCATCTGAAGGTAAGGACATTCCATGAAGAGCAGCGTAACATATTACTTGCGGGCTTTGTTAGTTTCAACTGTCAAATGTTGGAAGGCTAAATAGCTAGGTGGCCCGAAATTTTCATTTTGGACTCTTATGGGTTGGGCTTACAGACATTAGCCATTACTCGTCAAAACCATATTTTGTGATTTTAAAAGCTGCGCAATTGAAACTGTGAATTAACTCCCAGAATTCAATTCGAAGATGCTTTTAGTATAACTGTTTAAATCACACGGTCTTGGATCAAAGAGGCCCACACTTCAGAGTTTGGTCTCTAAGCTGAAAGCTCCCTTGCCCAAATACAACATCGGAAGTTGGGGCCATGCCAGGGAAGAGCTGCGCAAACTTTTTATTTACCGGCTTTGTTTTTGTTCGTTGGAAGGCTCAAAATCTAGGTAGCCCGAAAGATTCACTTGCAAGGTTATATTTGAGTTGGGCTGATTTATTGTTAGTCATTACGCGTCTGCCGCATCTCAAATTTCTTTTGGCCAGCATCTAAAGCTATCATAATCTTTTCTCCCCAGACTTTAAGCTCGTATAACCTGGCTGCTTGCCAACCATCCATCCTTACTTCATCTTATCTATCATCTATTCCCCATAAAAAGTTTCTCTTCCAACTTTTGGTTCATAAGTTTAAAACCTTCCATTGTTGTTTTATCAATTATAGTAATGGCAACGGCCTCAGTTACATTTTCTCCACCCATATTGGGTGCTGCAACTGTTGGCAACCCCAGGAGGAGAACTAGCGTTAAGGTCAATTACATAACAGGATTGAATTCATTTGGTGGGTTGAAAGCTCGTAACAATGTGGTCTCACTAGGCCAACCAGTGTGCTCCCAGCAATCTTTTGCAAATGTTGTCAGCTTGCTCAAAGCTCCATCGAAGGGGAAAGGTAGAGGCGGTGGTGCACTCTCTTCGACCTGCAATGCAGTTGGTGAGATATTCAGGATTGCAGCAATCATGAATGGCCTTGTTCTCGTTGGAGTTGCTGTGGGATTTGTTCTTCTCCGAATCGAAGCGTCTTTGGAAGAGGCTGAGTGAGAATTTAAGACTACTTTAGTTCTTCCTGAATATCTACTTTTCATTGGCAAATTTGTACTTCAATTTCTTTTTATTCTTCATTGATGTGGAATTTGATTGTTTTCAACTCCCAAACTGAATTACCATCTAAAGACAATTTTCTTTGAATCCATGTCAATTCTAATTTCGACCAATTTATTTGTCTAAACATAGCAAGTTATTAACATGTTTTATATGATGATTTATAAAGTTTTCTATCAGGGAAATGACTTTTGCTAAAAGGAAACATTGATCCCAAAAAATGGAATATGCCACTTTGGTCATAATTTAGTGCATGATACTACTTGAACTGTCTTATTCAGATAATTTCTAGTTCCCTTGTTAAAATTTCAACCAAGCAATCTTTTTTGCTATAAGGAAAAAGAAAACCCTCTGAATCTTACATTGGTCCTTCTCACAATCTATGGTAATTATTGATACTGTTAAATCCGGTGGCCAAGCTATTGAACGTCAGCAGATTAAATATGCAGTTTGAGATTCTTCTTCATCTCACTCCATTGACAGCAGGATTTTGGGGTCGAAAGTTCCCAGCAAAATAATGAAGTTCTTGTGGATGTGGTCTGGTTCAGATCATGATCAGATCAGTCCATTTTTAGAATATCAATTTGCATTACTCTGGCTAAACTATATGACTGATGGTGACTCTCTCCCAGTTTTTTTCACTTACCATCGAGTTATTAAGTTCAAGGGCCATTCGAGCTATGAAGTAAGTTGAATCATTTCAATTGAAAAGAACAATGCTAAATAAAGTTACTAGTAAGAAAGTTTAGCATTGATCAAGACACTGCATAAATCCTAAGCACCAGTCATAGGTATTTACATTATTCAGGAAATCAGATTCAAAGTTGGCAGTGGAGGAGAGGAGATTATAAACTCAACTGAGAAGAGGATATGGAAATTAGCTCCTGTATTGGATGATGTAGATTCAACGAAGAAGTGTTGTAAGAAATTTAAAATACCCTTTGTGAAGCGTTCCAAGAACAAAGCTGCTGATTGGCTAGGCTAACTAAGAGGTTTAGGGATGGGATAGAACCAGAAGGGTGGGTTGAAAAACCTCCGTATCCTCTTTGATTTTCACTCTGAACAAGGATGGTCTGCCTTTTCCTGAGTTCTTCTTAAGCTAACAGATATGAAGGTGGAGAGCTATTGCAAAGTTGTACTGGATGGCTCTTGTTACTGAGTTTGTATTGTATCTTTTCTACGTATGGAAATCTTCAAATTCTTGATCCAAAAAAAAAAACATAACTAAATTATCTATGACATTACCCTTACCATTAATTTCATCTTACATTTACTCACAAGTGTAGAAGTTCAAGATCAGCCGTTGTGATCCAATTTCTTTGTTATTCACGGTGGGTAACATGTTTATAAAAAAAGGATAACACCTAGGGATCAGATCGCTTGAAGCTATCAATATTTATAGGGGCATCGTTGCCTCTAATTTGAAGTTTTTCATATTCGGTTGATTGTGCCCTTGAGGTGCATTTTCCAGCAAATTTCAGGCAGGTGAATCCTGTGAATATCAAAATTCCAGAGAGTATCCAACTGAATTGCAAGTTGGCCAATGCTCTAGCCCTGACATCTGCTTCATGTGAGTAGCAAGTCACTGCTCCATGCATGCTGTCACTGCTGCTTTCAGCCAACTGCATAACACATCCTCGGGCAACAAACTGAGGAGCCCATAGCATAAACCCCATGTTCATGAACCAACAACCCTGGAAAACAACAGAAATCGAAAGAACAAGAACCACAGATAAACTAGTTGGTAGAAATGTTACTGCTAAAGCTGCCAGAAGGGAGACAAACACGATGAGCTGCAAGAGCCAGTGGTAATGGCCTTCAAGTCCAACATGATCAGCCGAGTGAAAATGGAGCAAGAAAAGCTCCTGACCAAAAACAGAGGCCACCAGAATTCCTGGAACAGCCGATAGAGTCTCAGAGGACTGAGTTAATTCTGCAGAAAGAGTGAAACCTGCAAATACGGCAAGATGAAGAAATATGCTTGCATGCTCGAAGCCATCAAGTTCGAAAGGAAAGCGAAGAGAAGGCAAGTCCAAAACTTGCATGAAAATTGCTGACAGGGAAAAAGATAAGATAAAAATGAGCTCCAAATGTTTGAATCCAGAAAGAGGGCCATTGAATGGGTACCAAAACCTTACTGTAAATTTCGTAGACCCCTTGAGACAATAGGCTCTGATATTGTTGATGGTATGCCATAGGCCAAGAAGGGTCAGTGCCAGGCCCGGCACCAAATGTCCTACAAATGTACCCATGGAAGCTTGTGTTTTCGGGTCTGGAGGTTTTGAATCTGTTTTAATCCCAACCAAAACTTAAATAGTAGAAAGAACTGCAGTAATATCGTGTCAAAAGTTCATATGGTGGTAACATATTCAAATGTGTTGGTGCACGATGCATGCGTTTCCACAAACAAAAATGCAGGAAAAGACAGCCATTTAGTTGAAACCTTTCGAAAGTTGAAGATAAAGATGATACATCGATACGGAAAAATTAACTGTATATATTAAAGTAAATGGAGTAAAGAAAACACTAACTGCTTCACTCCAAGATGTTCAAAATTGACATGAGCAGACTATCAGGGTTAGAATGCTTTTGGATCATGGTCCAGTTCAACCTTGGAATACGTAAAAGTAACAAGATCAGACGACCACAAAATCGTCTTTGCTTCCAAGATGTCCAAATTGACATGAGCAGACAATCAGGGTTTGCATGCTTTTGGATCATGATCCGGATCAACCCGGGAATACGTCAAAGTAACAAGATCAGGCGACTACGATTCATCTTTGCTATGTCTATAAAACCACCAAAAATTAATTAATTTTTTTTTAAATTCAGGTTACAAAAGTCTTGGCTTTTCAAGATCACGAGGGCCAAACTTTCTTTCTCCCAATCATCAACTAGTGGAAACTTAGATGTCTCCAATATAATAACCACGACTGCAAAAAAAGATGTTTCCACTAAACCAAGAGTTGCATTTCTCCACGGGACTTCACTAAGAGGTTAATTAACGACAAAAACTTAATATTCCACGTACATTACCATGATATTCTAATGACATAGAGGATGTATGTTTTCTGTTGGTCCAGCTCCATTAAAAGGTTGCTATCAATCGTATCTCCGGGAATAAATAAAGTCCACTACTTAACAGGAAATTTTGTTTTGTAAGTTTCTTTTAAAACTCATGCAGGTTTCGTGCCGTATTTTGATAAAGATGAAATGTCTCACGTCTCCTGCATATTATGCAATATGCAGCAGAGCATAATCCAATCAGCTATTGCCTTAACCAAGTCGTTTACCAATTTGTGCATGGGAAACTGGCAGCTCTAGTAATGCAGTCGAAGTTATACCCAATATTCTTCGAGGGCTTAGGACCCAATATAATTTAAATAGTCGATCAATTTTGCAAATTATGACAAAGTTTAACATTTTATAAAATATAACATGAACGTAATTAGTTGAGCAATTTTTGTCGCCTGCTTCCATCAGTGCCAATACATGCTACTTTTCTGCTAACAAAACCAAAGGTTTCAAAAATAGATTACAGATTTAGCTTGTCAACTTTGCTATAGATGGTCAGATCAAAGCCTAAAAGATAGACATATCTGGTGGTGGTCCATATACAGTCTGCCATGAGAAAGGGATAACCCAACCACCACTCCCATTATTACCTGAAATGAATACAAAACTTGTGAGTAGTTGAAATTCTTCATGAAATTGTTAACAGACCGAAAAAGGATAGCAATGAAAATATGGTCATGGTTAAAAGCTCTTTAACACGTAGAGAGATTACTCTTTCCAATGACATAACTCAATAAGTTTGGAGATTACTTATGAAGCAAACACCACAACAATAACAGAAGCAACATATTGTTCGAAGAAAATTGAGACAATAAAAGCAAAAGAAAGACACATTCCTCCAGCATCAAGATCACCCCAAACGGCTGAGGAAACACTGTTGGCTGAATATCCATTAGCAGATGCATATGGTTGTGAGAAAATTTTGCTAATGCATAAAATGATGTTGCATTTCTGAAGTTTAAATCTTTTATGACAGCCATCTTTAAAACTTTAACTAAGTGCAAATATTCACGATAAAAAACAAAAGTTGACATATAAGATTCTTAGTAGAGTCTCCGCTATATTTCTAAGACCATGTTAATTACAGAGCGTGCCTTCATGTCTGGCTCAAAAACTCTGTCAAAAATCTAGGGGTGGAAGTTCAACAAGAAATAATCATATGCATCAAGAAGAGCTAAAAACACCCCCTATATTCAAATTCCTGGGATGTTGTGTAAGTCATGAAATATATACTATATTCTTACCATGTGGCGCACTTGGAGAAGTTCATGATAAGAAATTCTTTAGAAAATGTGCATGATCAAGAGTGAAAGGATACTATTCAACAGTATATTAATTCTGGCCTAAAACCCCTACTATTGATGCAGAAATAGGTCACTGAAATAAAATGATGTCATAGAGCAGCTGAAACTTACCATTAAAAGTACTAGGATTTAGCCCCAAAAGTCCACATGCTGCCTCAGCCAACTGAAAAGCATCCTGTATATTATCCCCTTCTGAACAATAGCATAATAAGCAGGTAACCTTCAAACCTTTGGCCTATATAGAAAATTACAAAGTAAGCCACAGAAAATACAGAGGTCATCGAATACAGAAACTTGTCTTCTATTTCATTATCAAATGGCTCTGGACTAATGCACAGTTAAAAAATAAAAAACAAAAAATTGCTGCAAAAGGCAGAGTCACCCAATATACCGCGAAAGAGTTATGAACTCAAAAGAAAAGGAATACCTTCAAACAAGAAAAAAGTGCTGCAAAAGGCAGACTTGGGTAATAATCCTCATCTTCCAGGTCATCTTCAACAGGTGAATTGCCTTCCAGCGCAGTATTTCCTTCAGCTAAGGTGCTAAGATACTTCCAACATCTCTGAGCAGGATTGTATTCTTGCAGCCTTTTCCAACCAAGTTGTTCACAGTGATCATCTCTTCCATCAGGATTGATACTGGACAGGTAGTATATCTGCAGACCACTGAAATCACAGCCAATAGATTACATTGCTTGTGAACAATGAGCAATACCTGTTCCCAAGGTAATTTTCCCAGAATAGAAGAAAATCAATGTTCTACATTTCCAAATATCCACAAATGGACTGACTTGCTGTCCCCAACACATGGTTGCACTGAAACTAAAAATAACAGAACCTCAAGGTATATTAATATACTGAATGAGAAAATTCCAGCTTGAAATACCTTGACATGTCAATTTTCTGCCACTTTCCAAAATCCAAGCTGGAAAGCAGAACAACTTGCTTCATTCCACTTGCCGCAGCAAAATTTGCCAAGTTTTTGGCAAATTCAACCATTCTCCCCTACTTAGATGACCATTTAAAAGATCAAATAATTCTATCTATATTCAAGTTAGGTATTTTTATAGCATTGAAAATGAAGAAAAATAAAAAAATGATTGGGAAAAACAAAAGCATATTGATACAAGGTGAAAAAGATATACAGTTAGTTCATTAATGAATTTCAAATAGTATGGACAATCAGAAATGACCTTGAACTCTAAGTAAAAGTAGTCATTCTTTGCTTCAAGAAGGCAATTGAAAGTTATAAAATCCTTTAGCATTCAAAAAATGACAGCAATCCAAATACTTAATAATATAAATTCTGAAATATTTATTATTTGGGTTGCTTGTGTCAGAGTGACTAACAATTTAGTTATAAACATCTGCTTTCAATAATGATCAAACAAACAAAATGAATCACAACCAGTTGACAAGTACATTTCTAAAGTTATAACGAGCAAAATGGCAAGAAAGACGAAAGTTATCAGAAAATGCTAGATTAATGAAGTCATGTTCTCTGCAAATCCTACCATATGAAATAGCTTCTAGAAATGGGAGAAAATGGAGGTTTGCATTCAATGCTCCTTCTCGGTCAATTAAGCAGTAAAACTGGCTTGTGAAATTATTGTTCATCAAAGCAAGTTAATTCCAAAGCACTGAGTTATACTTAAATAAAAAAGAGTCATTACACATTATCCAAAAGAAAACTTATAACTTCTCTGGACGTAACAAGAACTAAAACAAAAGATTACATAGGGCCCTAGATCGATGGCGAGTACTCAACGTCAACCAATATTAAGGTCATGCCAGCACTTAGTTGTACCAGGAAAATAAAACTGAAGCAATACCTTAACAACTGGAGACCGCTGTTGCAGAAGAGTGAGTCGACTAGAAGACGATTGGTAAGCTGCAAGATCCAGAAACATTGTATCGAATTCAAATATATTAGTACAAACTTCCTAAAACAAATAATTTTAGAAAAAAAATGTGAGTAAAGAGAGGACCTTCAAGAGGGAGAGCAAGGTCGCCACAAGGAATAGGACCATAAGCATCATTTCCAACGCAGGGAAGCACAAAGGGATCATCTAAGTATCCAATTCTCTCTGCTTTCATTGATGATACTAATAAATCCACCGCTAGCTGCCCCACATTCCCAATCGACAACGCAGGCTAAAACAAAAATTAAAATTTTTTTATTAAAAACAAAATCAAGAACCCTAAGGGATGGAATTAAAGGGGAAGAAGACAAAGGTAAGCGAACCAGAAGCAAAGTAGAGCATTCTTCGTGCGGTTGTTTGCCTTGTTCGATAATGAATTCCATTTTGAGAAAATTAGGGTTTTTTTTTTTCGTTTTAATTTACGAAGTTCAGCTCCTTTAACAAGACTGACTGAAGCAGCTCTCTCGTCTCCTTTTTGATTGAAAGCTTTGATCTTTCCTGTGCTACCCCCTTTTCTTTATTGTTTACATTTTTTTAAACTTGAAGAACAAGATAGCTTCCTGGGCCTGAAAGGAGATAGATTGGCAGTGGAGATTTTTCTTGGGCCTCTGTGTGGACATCCCTAGTCAGCAAAGTTGGGCTTTGAATGAGGATTAAAGGGGCCAATTGCTAGCCTAGATCCGAATAACCAGGGTCCAGAGAAGGATAGCCATTAGGCCCATTAGAGTGACTGGATGGCTAATCCCTGTCCTGCTGTGAAGGGTAATGTATACAGAATTAACTAATTTTTGTAACACAAACTCTAGCTTGAATATCAGCCACAATATGTTGGCACTCATCCGCAGGAGACTTCCTCCTTCCAGAATGCAACCCAGAATTTCTTTCCCTTCATATATAGTAGATAGCAGCTCTCCATATAAACAGCAACTAGATAGATCGAAAAGATTTCCCTTTAAGGT
Source organism: Adansonia grandidieri (assembly GCA_038382065.1). Lineage (NCBI taxonomy): Eukaryota > Viridiplantae > Streptophyta > Magnoliopsida > Malvales > Malvaceae > Adansonia > Adansonia grandidieri. The sequence goes on from JBBYHK010000012.1 coordinate 180,778, forward strand.
TATCTATGGCCCAGAAAAAGAATGATCAACAGAAGAAGAAGATGATAAAACCCTTTGCCACACCTGGAAAAGACAATAAAACAACAGGTCATCTGATCTTTGCATCTACATTCCTCTTCATTCTGACATAAGAAACAGCTAGTGGATTTAGATTATATTCCGATGGTGTCTTAAAAATATTATATATTTAATTATTAATTTTGACGTTTTAGTAATTTTATTATATAAATTTTGATATATTTATGTATTCGTACCATATTTATATTATCTTTTTGGTAACCTCTTTCATTCTTGAGAGAGTACTCAGCCAATCCAATACCGCAAGTGAAGGAAGACTTAGGAACATTTGTCAAAGCACAAATGTAGATAACTCTAGCTTATCCTAGTAGTTACTCCATTGATCTTTAAGAGGTTAAAGATTCAAGAGAGTCTTCCTTTTAACTTCTCTCTTATCTTATAAAAATATAGTATAAAATAAGAAAACTTTTGTGCGGCTGGATTTTAGAGACAAGCTAATTACATGGGCACACGCAGGCATGAATGAATCATCATGATCTACGACCTCTTAATCATTAAGGTCCAGTTCCAAAAATTAGATTACCAAATCAGAAAACTAATGCCAACAATTTGTGATAGAAATTAACAAATGTCCACTTAAACCCTGAAAGCTGGCTATGTGTATCAGCTAGACTGCAAAGCTTTTCCTGCCTGGGCCATTCTCTTTTATTGATGAAGTTGTCCATGGTTCCGGAATCACAATTATTGATGCGGTCAATGTAGATCACCTTAGCCTCTGGAGTCTGGAAACCTCTCACAAAGTCGGTTTCGTTCAACAACTGTCCTCATTGGAACCTCCTTAATTCAATGGGTGGTAACAACTTGCTGACACGTAAACAGATACAATGCATCATCCCTTGAATTAAAGTCAAATCTATTATATCTTGCCCAACATTAGCCACCATACAGGAAAAAACTCTAGACTTGCTTACGATTATCCAGAGCTGCCAGATAGTGCACGAAAACCCGATGTTTATTAACCCAATTATGTGCCCTTTTTCATCTTGTTGGACATGATACTTTTTCCCTAATCCATAAAGAGATTTAAGAGATATATGATTGATTTGATAGTTGATACTGATAATGTTAGCTAGGGAAACTTTGTCTGTCTGATGGCAGGTGTTGATTAGTCCATGCTTTTTTGAATATACTTTGTTTCTGAATTCCGATATAATGCAGGGAAGCAAGCCAAGTGCACAGCACTAACTGTGGCTGGAATGTGTCTTCTCTTTGCTGCCACACTGTTTTGATCACCCCAGAACCAGACTCCAGAAATCAAGAAAATGATTTAATTAGCCGCAGAAGAAAGCCAACTGTACAGCACTAAACAAATGGATAATTCCATGTTTACTGTACACTCTAGAAATTCTAGAGCTGATAGCAAAATATTTTTCTAAATCATTTTCTTATTTTTTTTAAAAAAAATTTTATTTTGTGATGAATATATGATATTTTTCCTTCTTCTTCTCAAGAATTCTCTCACTTCTGGGGAATAAAGATTGATGACTGTTGGGCCCCCTAGCCTGTTTTCATTTGCTAACGAAATAAATATCAAAGATATTTGGCGAAAAAATATTTAAAGCAATAGTGGCATCAACACTTATGACATTACGAGGAATGGGACCTCAGTCAGTTTAGTTCAGAAGAGTGGAAGAAATTGTAGGGCTAGCCAGCTTTGTGTTGTTTAATGTTTATTTGTCTCTTTCATGGATGCATTCATGTCCGTTTGGAGAAAAGCAATTTAAGAAACACGAGCAAACTAGATGGTAATACTTTTCTGTTTTAAATATCTACATATTATAATATTTTGCCCATATATTAATCCAACCAATATGGTAGCAAGTTGCCGCTGCAAAAACAAATATTATTTTTTTGAATAATGAATTTTTTTTTTTTCGGATAATCAATTCATTTAAATTATCAAATTGTGGTAAATTTGAATATGAGTGAAGTTAATGACATTTAATGAGGATTTTATAATCTCCTTAAAGGTTGCTTCTCAAATCGTTATTTTGTATCAAAAGCATCTTTTGAGTTCTAGAAACAAATACAGTGCATGTTAGCAAGCAAAATCTTTGGTAGTTGAGATGGGCATCTCCAACCCATTGAAATAAACTGTTTCTGGAATAGTAATTTGCGAGTGAACGGACGGTCAAGCTTATTGAGTATTAGCATATAAGGATAATATATAGAAAGCAAAACAAAAGGGGGAACAAGACACGGGGTTTGTTTCGGCTTCAAAAGCAAAATAATTGTGATGGACTGAGCCTACAAACAAATTTGCCCCTCTTTTCATTGTTCAGAAAATTGAAAAAAAAAAAAGACTTAAAGTATGGCCGAAAAGATATATGGTAATGCCTTGCATATGGAGCCTTCAAAGAAGCAAAATGTTATAATCATTGAAGTACAGTTTTCCTTGATTTTAAGCCATCACTCCCGAAACCGCATGATTGCCAGCCTGTGGCTAGGAGTCACCCATAACCCATCGTGGAATGTTTCTTTTAAGGTTTGAAAAAATTTCAACGAAGCACATTTCCTCCTTAGCTAAAGATCATCATTATTTCTAGGACAAGAAGAATGCTTTAAGTCAATGTTAAGGTTGTTTTTGGTAGCTAAGTAGGTAAGGTTTTTGGATGCGTATGGTGACAGTTGGTGAGAGTCTATAAAATTAAAATGATGTCAGAAAACATCGAAATTATGTTTTTGAAGCATACACCAATCTTAAGTTATTAAAGAATCATATTTAAGGGGACAAAAGATGAAGCCGCTGAAATAGTAAAAAGGTTCAGTATTCTCTCTTACCTCGAATCAACCTTTACTCCGTTCGTGTATACTTGGTTAAGAGCTAGGTGCAATGTAAACCATGCATTTTCTAAAATTAAAAGCACTCAATAGCTGTAATCCATCAAGTGTAATGCAATGTAAAAGTTCAGCTTGATTAAGTCAACGATAAACTCAATTAGTTACCCAAAAAAGTCGCCGTCTAATAAAATCATCAAAAGATGAGTTTTTTCTATGCCCAGACTTCGATTCATTTAGATTGATCAGTCTGTGAGAATTTCAGGGTTTTAGTACAGTCATGAACAAGCATTCTTGACTTGGATCAGCAGTTAGTTTTCTAATATAATCCAAACAGACACTGTCACAATAATCCCTATCGGATTGGATGTAAGTACTCTGCCAGTTTACTTTTGGTGTAGAGAGATTGGATTGGTAGATTGAGATCAGCAGCCACAACACCGAATGTCAGCAGCTGTGATATTAACGTGGGCGCATGTTTGACAAAATTTTGCATATATAATTAGCCAGACAAATCCCCAAGTGATGACAAGTTTCACAAGCCACCATTTTCTTAATATCATTAAATACCATATTTCGACACTTTGCCTCACACTGCCACTAAATAATTTTCATAAATCTGGCTTATGCAACCAAATCATGTCCAAGATAACCTATAGACCTAAATATATAAATGAATTTGGATTCTGCAATCTTGTTCAGGATATGGGAACATGCTTAGTCACCTCCTAACAAGTTATATAACTG